>JBBPLX010000059.1:0-15497 GCA_038090015.1 Leccinellum albellum
CGTGGTCGAGATGGAGATGTGGGCGTGTACGTGGAAGCTGTGTAGCTATACATCAGTATTCATTCCTTCCCAAATGAGTGTTGCCGGCGGGGGAACGTACATGCGTCCGACACGGGGCTGGAGTCGTCCCGTGGTTGCACAGAACTTGGGGTAGACGCTGAAAGAACAGCACCTCCACCGGTATGGGAGTTAATATATCCCCGGTAGCCGGCAGGAGTAACCGGTGGGGGCTGCGAGTGGAAGGGGGAGATCTCGGGAGTCACTGCACCTGAACCGACAAAGCTGCCGTGGTCGCTGTGCTGCACAGTAGTAGGCACAGGATTTATCCAGGAGGAAGCGAGCTGTCCGGAAGAACCAGAGTGGTGCGTCCAGTCAAGGGGAAATTGGGTGGCATGTAATTCTCCCAGCATAATTGCAATATCTGGCTCTGTTGCCACATCTGATACCATAGCAAATCCCGTAGGAACGGACAACCCGAATTCATGGACGTTGCTGCTCGTCGTGCCATACGACGACCCGAGGAGTGCTTCGTCGAGGTACTGATCATTCGGCCATAGTTCATACGGAGAAGGGTCACCGACAGCGATGTTTGGCCACGAACTTATGTCGGACGCATGGCTAATGGGATACCGACGAGGTCAGCGTTCGCTCCTGGAGTCTAGGATTTCGTTGCCCATACCTCTGATGGTGGGTTTCAGGGGCCCAGTGCATTTGGTTGTTTAATGAATGGCTCGCCATGACCGATGTATTGCATTGTCGGTGTGCTAAATCACACTGGCCGGGCTCCCCTTCATCAACCTGCTGCACGAATGGCATTCTGAAAGTACCATTGTCAGTGAGAGATTAACATGGCTCGTCGATCCAGCCCAAAAGAAAGAAGCCTTACCCGTTTGTGTACCAAGTCATATCCACTTTTGCCAGGGTGACGAGGATCTTGAACACGAGGCATAAGTTCAGCTTTTTAACTGTTCGAGGCCGATCATCCTGGCCCCTCTTACCAAAAGTCTATTCAGAACATTGATTTTCCGCACTTGACACTTAGCGGATCTGATCGGATATACAGCTCATTCTTCTGCGATCTGAAATCTTGACGAATAGCTTCTCAGCGCCAAAAGGACGGATACTGTAACAGGCAACGTTCCAGTTCAAGAACACAGCAGACGAATGAACGTTTGGGTGTAAAAATGCCTTGAAATGCTCATTGCTGGTAGGGCGATGACAAGTTGATTCGAACACCGATGAAATGAACGGATGCTTACGACAACCGAAGCATGATGTAACGTGCCATCGGCAATGCGCCGCGGCGAGCAACTGCCAGTGGTCCTGACTGTCGCACTCAGCAGCATGGTCCTCAAGCGATGCTTTGTGCGAGAGCCTAAATTAGATATGTTTGGACCTGAGTCGAGGCACGGAAACAAAAACAGAAGAGAAATTGCCCTTGCATGGTCACGTACCGAATCAGACTACTGTAGTACAACTTCCCCGCATGCAATGGAATAAAACTCCGAGTCAAAGCCGCTCAGCTCGACGGTTTCTGCCGTATTGACAGGGAAGCCACTTCTTTGTGTTCTCCTCAAGGGGGTGGAAGGAACGGTGGAAGGAACTACCCAAACTCGAATAATATTGAATGGTCCAGGCCTTACGATATTGTAAAAGGTCCCGCCCCGTGGAAATGGATCACTTAGTTTGGAGATCTGAGCACAGCCGCACAACCGTCATTTACTCATTTACTAGCATGCCAATTAAAAACTTGGCATTCGACACAGCCGCCGACGACCAGAACTCGGGAAATGACGGAATACGAATGGCTCGAGCGTTGATTAATCGATTGTCGGCCCAGCGAGCGTCGCGCCGTCATTGTAGTAGCCGCCTCAAGGGCGCGATGGCACTGCTTGAGCGCTAGCAAGCCGTCGGTCGGTTGATGCCGCTGATGCAAATCGTGGGTGATTACATTCACTGAGTGGCTCTTCCTTCATATTGCTCATCCGAATCAGAGGCCCAGAGGGTATGATGTGCTTTCAATAGACCCCGTCCTAGTCGGGGGACATAGTACATTGTATTGCCAATACTTTTTATCTCACGCCCAGACTGACGCGTGCGGTAAGCTGACTCTTCCGACTCCTCATTTGATCTTTCACAGCGCTTGGGCCTTGCTCTCAAAGTAGCGAGAGCAGGTCCCACATTTCGGACATCACAGCTATTTGCATATCAACACAGCGGGCGCGCCCTAGCCGCAACGCACATGTACCATCCAATGCGGGGCGACTCATTACCCAACGGACATCAAACGGTATTTTTTTTAAATTTAAATATGCAATACAACTACACTGACAAGCCTGCCGCACGGTCGTGTCGGGAAACAAAATAGAGCCGCTTCGCGAGCTCTATTACTCGTGGATGCTATAATTCAGGAAGAAAGTCGTACAGTATAACATGGTCATTTCATCTCTGTGATGCAAAAATTGCGGAACATGATGGTCATGGTCGGAAAGAATTGTCGTATTATACATGAAAGAACGTAGCAAATTGATCACTAGGCCGATGATGGCAGATACACTAGTGGAGGGAAATGAAGTAGCGTACCGTTTTTGGAGCGCCGACATTATTTACCGAGTGGACGTGTGCAGAGGAAAGACTTGACAGACCAGCAAAAGGTAGTGGATCTGTTAGATTGTGCCCGGTAATAAGCCCTTCGAGAAATCGACAGAGCATATTGGTGCACCGTGTTCAGCGCCAGGCACTTGCTGCAGGACAAATACGTTGATGTTTGGAAATGACATCCTGACGAGATAGCTTCTTTGAGCAGGTAGGACAGGTCACCTTAGCCTGTAAGTGACATGTAACCATATGCCTTGCAATGCTTCCCTGTTGCATTGTTTCTCCGCATCCGGCCCAGTAGCACCTCGTTTGTCGGGTATCAGTCCCTCCAAACCCATGATATGCATGCAAGTGGCGATTCATCTGAGACCTAGTAGCCTGCACGGTGACATTACAGACGACACCACCCTCCGTCCACAGACAAGGGTACGACGCCTCCAACGTCTCGGTATCCGATTGCGAAGCGAGGTTCGAATGGTGAGGTGGATCGAAATCGTGAAGCCGGTGTACAGTATGCAGATAAGGGGCCTGGAGAGAATCGTCTACATAGCTGACCTGGTCGTTTCCAGTGGAACTAGGGGACTGTTGACCCGAAGAGTTGAGTGTCAGATCTGGAGGGGGATGATGAAAGGTAGGCGGAGAAACAACACGGATAGGATTTGGGACCAGATTAGACGAGGGGCAAAATGGTCCCCACGCGTGGTACATCTCGGGAGGTTGGGGAAAGCCAAAGTCCCTATAATCGGTGGGGACATCGCCGGATGGTTCGTTCCCCCCAGGTAGGAGCAGGCAAAATGGATATGTGGACCGTGGAGGGTTCAGTCCGCCATGATGTGGGAAAGACCAGTCAAATAGCGGAACATGTTCACTATAACTGAGTGTCAGAAGGGGGCCTCCTTGAACGAAACTATCTGTCGCCTCACTATGGGTGTACTCCATCAGGATGCAAGGCCATATGTGGTTGTAAATATGAGTGACTGTTGGAGAGCAATTATCAGAGTATGGAATTATAAACATCAACATCTGTACTCACATGGGACCCACAGAACGCAGGTCCTCCGAGTCTTCCTCGCAGATGATCGAGGGGTATGAATGGGACCTGGTTCGATCACCATACAGACTGGTATCAAATGAACCTTGAGAGTCGTTACACTCTTCAGAAATTCATCACTCACCATGGCGTCTGAGTCATTGCGCAGAGTACGCGAATAATTTGGAGGGTTGAAAGTGATGGCGGGGAGAGTCACAGTTTCCCGTGGTAGGGAATGAGCGAGATATCAAAGATGCATACAAAAGGTGACCGTTTGACGGAAGGACGGAGGGAAACTAGTGGCCAGTGAGATCCTAAACGGTTTATTTAAGAAGACACCGCGGAGAAATGGGAATCGGAAAAAGTGACTTGATAATTATCCTGCGGCTGGGGTTATCTCATCACATAGTTCATCCCCGCTGCTTGACATCGAAGCTAATTGAGGGAACACGTGTCCACATACCTATTAGAGAGCGACGGGGATAAGAACTGGCTGACCTCGAGTGGGTGGGAATCACCCTGCAAAATACTTTACGAGATGGCAGATTGACGCTGATTGCGAAACCGGTCTGCTGAAATCTGTTCGCTCTATAAGTCCTAGACGAGGGGGTAGTTTTGATGCCGCTGATAACTCGAGAGGTGAAAGCAGGCTAGTTACGATTCAGTGATGGAATGGTAGGGGCATCTGAAAGGTTGTTGAATCCTTGAATTTAGAATTCGTTTTGGTCTAGTACGAGAGACACGGTGTCCTGAGTCACGATGTCGTCATCCACTTTGGCCACTTTGACCATGGTTATAGGGCTCGCAGGCAAAAAGATCTATCAACACGATAATGGGCAGCCTTTGCGCAAAAACAGGTCTATCTTAATCGGATAACGTACCGGGATCCTGAACGTGGAGGTGGGAGAACCTCGGCGGGTACTAATCCTGTTCATCCTCTCGCCGCGTCACCTGAGTTTCAGTATCCATTATACGGTAAAAATAATGAATTGAATTGAAAGGAGCAGTTGAAAATTAGCGGTCTAATAGCTTTTGTTCAACTGCTAAGTACAGTATACTGCCACGGTCTTGTTGACGTACTAGTATGTATCGTAAGCCTGCGGCGGCTCACCGAAGTTAGTGGCCACGTGTTCTCTCTCAAGTTCATACTCAAGCTCCGGAGCAGTTGATGCATGATGTAGGAGTCGGAGAAGACCACTCACAACGTGTATGCGTGATGCGTGCACCATTCTAGGCAATACTACAAAACCAAGATGGAAATTGCGTGTTGGAGTGGGTGGTCGTTGGACGTTGGACTCCCATGAGGCAGGTAAGGGACTCACCAAACTCGAACCCACTGGCAACACCAACCTGAGTCTCTTGTTTGCAGCCCACAAAGAGCTGATTCAGGTCGCCGTTTCTAGAAGTCGCAGCGACGGTCAGATCGGTGCCCACCGTACATTATCCGAGAGTCTCCAGCGTAAGCTGAGTGACTTCTATTTATACGTTCAAACTAACTCAACGACCGCACAGAACCTTCAAATTCAGCACGCTCTCCAACTATAATAACACCATTATGCCAGATCAAGAGTGAGCAGAACACGATGTCGAATTAGTGTCTTTCAACCAACATCATTCATAGACGCATATACCGGGTTGCATTATTCGGTGTCACAGGCTGCGGAAAGAGCTCCATCATTAATCTTCTCGCAGATAAACGAGTGGCGAACGTGTCCACAGGTGTAGAATCTTGTACCAAGCGAGCCCAATGGTACCCAATCTCGCTGGGCGAGAAGAAATTCCGATTGTGGGACACGATGGGGTTCAACCAAGCCGAAGCAAGAGATAACAATCCACTTTCCCCCTACGAACAGGCCCATGCCCTCTTGCGGAATCTACAGGAAGGCGTCGATCTTATCTTACTCTGTGCTCGCAGAGACGGAATCAATGCTTCGCTTCGCAGCCTCTATTGGCTACTAGACGACTTTTTCTTTCACCAACAAGCGCGTATAGCCCTCATCTTGACCAACTTTGACGTTCCTGACGAGCAATGGTGGGACCGAAACAAGGATGCCATAGCCCAGAAATGTAATATTCGAATCGAATCCCTCCCTTATGCATGCATCACAACAGTTCGGAACGGTTCCGATTCCATTTACGACCAATCCAAGCAGGCGATGCAGGCCCTGCTACGAGGTCACGCTGACACCATCCCAACCCTAGCCCCGATCCCCCTCCGTCTCGATCTGTTATCAAACGATGATAGTACGACCACAGCCATACAGCGCCTATGTAGCAATTGCCCGCTGAACACTTCCGATTCCGCAACCCTAGTAGAGAAGTTCAAATCGCCGAAGCGGCCCCTTCATGCCATTCTCTTTGGCGAGGCGGGTGTTGGGAAGAGCTCTATCGTCAATCTTATCGTTGGGCATTCTGCAGCAGATGTCTCTTCTGGTATACACAGCTGTACGCTCGATTCCCGCAGTTACAAGGTCAACGCAGGGTTGCACCAGTTCCTTATCTGGGACACAGTGGGTCTCAACGGCACGGGTATTACGCATGATATGTGCGGAAAGGCAATCGAGAATGCTGCCCGCCTGGTTCGTGATCTCCACAGGGAAGGCGGGGTCGACTTGCTTATATTCTGCAAAAAATTTGGTCGGCTCTCGAACACTGATTTGAATAACTTTCGGCTCTTCCAAGAGTTCCTCTGCGAAGGCCAAACTCCTGTTGCATTCATCATCACACACCTCGAAAATTGGGACCCGATGGATGATTGGTGGATGAAGCATGGGAAAGATCTTATCAAAGCTTGTAACCTGGAGCCGAGTGCGGTTGCTGGGCATGCGTGTATCACGTCGTTAATGCCAGAAAATCCGAACGATAAGAAATTCCAGGACAAACTTGCTTTATCCAGGCAATCAATTCAGGCTATGCTCGAGGATTCGACCTCGCATAGAAGCTCCTTTATCAAAGACGAGGGAATCTGGGTCATGTCATTCTTGAGGAGGATCATTGAAGGAGTGATTAGAGTTGGAGCCCCACATAGGAGGGAGAGACTTACTGCCAAAAATCTCAGAGATCGTTGTGGGCTGAACAGGGAACAGGCTGATGAATTGATTAGGTTGCTTTACGCACAACGGGATTAATTGTTACATCCTATATATATTGCTGGCCCAGGTCCACAGCTTACTATACGTAGAACCTTGTTCCCAACGTCCAGAACCAAGCCAATAAAACTCTTTGTCGGCAGTAAACCTGCTCCGAGCCACCGAATTCGTAGTCATGTATTTGCTCTTTCTTCAACTTAAGCATCGAGCACCGACAGACTACAGTATTGGTCATGCAGTCATGATGTACAACTCAGAGAAGAAGACCACGAGACATCAAAGGTGGAAGTAGGCCCATACGCGTACTTACTATGCTAGGTGCCAGTGGTCTTCGGATCCGAGTCCGGACACGAGGTAGTAGTACTGTACTAGTAACTAGGGTTACTACTAGGGTAAGGGTCCTGCACAGCGCTAACCCCACAAAGCCTGAGATCAGACCCAATCCAAGTCGACGTTTCTCGAAGTCACAGTGACTATTTTTCCAACGTAAGCGACTTCCACATACACGTTCAACAATCTGATTCGTATTTATAGGACCGAGGTTCAGGTTTTCACATTCGGCACGCTCTCTTCGCACAACATCACCGTGACAGTATGCCAGATTCCAGTATACTAGCAGAGTGAGCAGAAGATTGTCGAATCAGAATCAGTAATCTTCAACCAATACCATTCGCAGGCGCATTTACAGGATCGTACTATTCGGCGTCACAGGCTGCGGGAAAAGCTCGATCATCAATCTTCTTGCTGATGAGCAAGTAGCGAACGTGTCCGCAGGTGTGGAAGGTACTAAGCGAGCCCAATGGTACCCAATCTCATTGGGCGGGAAGAAATTCCATTTGTGGGACACGATGGGTTTTAACCAAGCTGAGGCAGAGGATAACAATCCGCTTTCCCCCTACGAACAGGCCCATGCTGTCTTGCAGCATTTGCAGGATGGCGTTGATCTTATCTTACTCTGCGCTCGGAGAGATGGAATCAATGCTTCGCTTCGCAACCTCTATTGGCTGCTAGATGACTTTTTCTTCCATCGTCAAGCACGTATAGCCCTCATCTTGACCAACTTTGACGTTCCCGACGAGCGATGGTGGGACCGAAACAAGGATGCCATAGCCCAGAAATGTAATATTCGAATCGAATCCCTCCCTTATGCATGCATCACAACAGTTCGGAACGGTTCCGATTCCATTTACGATCAATCCAGGCGGGCGGTGCAGTCTTTGTTACTGAATCATACCGTTAACACCATTCTACCCCCAATCCCGACCCCACTGCGTCTCGATCTGTCATCTAATGATGAAAGTACGACTTCGGCCACACAGGGCTTATGCAGCAATTGCTCGCTCAATGTTTCCGATGCCGGAAAACTTGTGGAGAAGTTCAAACTTCCCAAGCGGTCCTTTCGTGCGATCCTCTTCGGCGAGGCAGGAGTTGGAAAGAGCTCCGTCATCAACCTCATCGTTGGGCAACCTGTAGCACTGGTATCCGATGAAATAAACAGTTGTACACTCGATTCCTGCCGTTACAAGGTCCACACAGGGTTGCACCAGTTCCATATCTGGGACACGATGGGTCTCAACGGCCCAGACATAGCGCATAGTATAAAAGCAATGGGGAACGCCGCACGCCTAATTCGTGAATTGCACAAGGAGGGTGGAGTAGACTTGCTTGTTTTCTGCAAAAGATCCGGTCGGGTTTCGGCCACTGAAAAACAAAGCCTTACGCTCTTCCGAGAGTACCTCTGTGAAAGCCAAATTCCTGTTTCAATCATCATCACATACCTCGAAACTTTTGAATCGGGTCCGATGGGCAACTGGTGGAAGGCAAATGGCAAAGGTCTCCTTGAACTTTACAGTCTGCCATCGAGTGCAGTAGCTGGGCATGCGTGTATCACGTCACTGGCAGCAAAAAATCCGAGTCCGCAACTCCAGGACAAACTAGCTGAATCAAAGCAATCGGTGCTAACTATGCTGGACAATTCGATCACGCACGGAAGCTCCTTTACAGACGACGAGGGGGCCTGGGTCATGTCATTCTTGAGGAAGATCATCATTGGAATGATCAAAGTTGGAAATCTGCCTTGGTGGAACAGACTTAGCGCCAATACCCTCGAAGATCGTTGTGGGTTGACCAGGGAACAGGCCGAAGAATTGAATACCTTACTGTATAGACGACAAAATCAGTAGTTGTCACACCCTTAGTCTGCCGTTACGGTTGGCAGATCCTTGAATAGGAAGACAGTCGTTCTACTCTTCTAAGGTCACATCTTATGGTCCACAGCTTACCAATACTAAAAATCTTAACCACAGGTTTCATATTTGGCAAATAATATACCCAGCTTATTGTTAGGCAATGTATATACACTGAATCTATCATGTATCACCGTGTAGAGATCTACAGTAGCGTATCACTAAGTCACGAACAAGCTTCTGTGTTTCCTCGTAACTCGTCCCCTGGTCTTCCCAGGAGGGGTGGGCCGGATGCCAAGTATTCAAGCAGATGTGATCGTTAAATCTGACTTGAGCAGCGTTTTCGAGACCTTTTCCGTTCATCTCCCACCACTCCTCAGGGGATCCATGATGATGACCAATGTCACCAATGACCAGTACCAAAGGAACGTCCCCTTCTCGACAGACTGTCTTCCAGATTGTGTCCAGGTGCGTTACTTGCTCCCTAGACAGTCGCCCTCGGCGCATACAGTATACAACGAGGCGAACACCACCACTGCGCTTCAAGCACGCCTTGATCGCTCTCCAAGGTGATGGACGATGTTCCAACCCAAGCGTATCGTAAAATTTGAGTGTAAGATCATAATCGGATGTCGACAAAGAGGACTTTTGCGAGATCTCGCTGAGAGGGATGGAATATTCCACGATGGACGGATGAGCGACCCGAACGCTGTTGCTCACCGGGGCGACCACCTTCCCGATGAGCATGTTGACAAGCGAGCTCTTCCCAACGCCAAGAGACCCGAGAATGACAATATTTCGTGACTCCTCCCTATTATCAAGCAGCCCCCGTGGAGTTCTCGAAGAAAGCAACGAATCACTGCGCTTCAACGAAATGCAAAGTAAGCCTGCAAGAGCCCGAAGCATGGTGTGCAGAGACATGTGCCCGTTTGGGCCGAGGTCTGAATCAGCGGCTTTCAAACTTGTTAGCGGCTGGCGAGAATGTATTCAGTCAAATATTTATGCCAGGGTAAACAACACGACCCACAACTTTTCGAGTGCTACGAAGTTCTGACTTCGAGGAGGGGATGGGAGAAGGCATTATGCAACGTGTACGCATGAAACTCGTGCTGCGGGTTTCATGAAATTTCGAAGCGAAGATATCACGAGGGCCTCCCCTGCGTCGGGAGAAAGTTGAAGTAGCTGTAACTTACGCGCCATAATATATGGGGCCAGCATAACCAGCTTATTGTGTATGAAAGAAAAGAAAAGCGTCCAAGGTGCAACGACCGAACGTTGAACAACCCATTAATAATGACCCATGTTCAAGTTAGCCCAGAAGCCGGTGATAAGGGCGGCGAAGTTGTGGAGTCTTTACGCCTCGTGAATTGAAGTTCCCACGCCACGTTCAAACTTGCCCAAATGCAGACAGGGGAGTCTGAAAAAAATCCCAGTATAAGAACCCACTCAAACCTTACTTGGTGCTTTATATCGCTTTTCTCCTCCGATCATGTCTGCAAAACTTTATGTTGGGTGAGCCGAGCGTTGATTCATAGTCCCAGCCATGGAATACTCATCGGATCTAGCAATCTAAGTTGGGCCACGACAGATGACACCCTCAGAGATGTAGGTACACCGTTGTCCAGTCCCGCGTACTTCATAGCTCAATCCATCTCGTTTTTCCTTCCCCCCTCCTCTCGGAAAACGAAATCATGAATAAATAGGCATTTTCTCAGTACGGCTCAGTCATAGATGTGCGCGATCTCGTCATGGAATCTCCCTATCATCACACCATGATGGGTTGAGACTCCCTTTTTGATATGGTTTGCTGAATCGATCTTCTTGCATGTCTCCGCAAAAAAAACCATCACGTCTGAATTGCCGTGATGTTCGTCGCTATCCCTTCAAACAGTGCATCGTGATGAAAGATCGAGAGACTAATCGTTCTCGTGGCTTTGGCTTCGTCACTTTTGGCAGTGATGCAGAGGCTAATGCTGCCATCAATGCACTGAATGACCAGGACCTCGATGGCAGACGAATCAGGGTTAACCTAGCAAACGCCAAGCCTTCTGGTGGCGGCGGTGGTTACGGTGGTGGAGGTTACGGTGGTGGTGGAGGAGGTGGTTACCGAAGTGGAGGTGGAGGTTATGGCGGTGGAGGAGGAAATGGAGGGTGGTGATCGATGTCGATAAGGTTTCCACCACCTGGTGCTAAAATGCATGCGTGATCGTTTCAAGTTTTGTACATTCTGCTGGACAATTTCGATACTTGTCGATGATGTCGGTTTCTGTAGTTGCACGCCTCTCGTGGATCCTATGATTGTTCGTTTGCCGAATATTCCTATCTTTGATGCTCGATTTCCTTCGCTATCAACCAGCTTGTTATTACTTTACTATTTAAACAATCGCTGACGTAAGCTAATTGTCGTAACCATCTTATATTTTTTTTTACCAGTGCTTCGGAGGTTGAGGTTTCAATAATACATGGAGAAATATTGCGGCAAAGGTGCACAAGGAAAGGGAAGAAGAGAAAAAGAATACCAAGAGGAACGAGAATGGAACTACAGTCATGTGCGAACGTTTCGTTTTACATTAGCATACGGCATGAGCTAGCAAGACCTTGTGTGACGGCCAAGGCTAATTGAGGGGTGAATGAAGGTCTGATAAGGAAGAGTAAAAAGTATCAACGAGTGCCGTCGGCTAAAAATCACGCATGGGTCAAGACAAGAATATGTTGATGACAGAATGCTAGATACCGGACTCAGTAACCATATCCGCTACCAGGTGGTTGCTGATACCCTGTGTATCCACCCTGGTACCCTTGTTGTGCACCAGGGTAGCCACTAAATGCACTGCCTCCTGCTGAAGTGTTGGAACGTAAAAAAACCATACGAACGGATGAGACAAACCTTGGCCGGAGAAGGCTCCACCATAACCTGGAACTGCACCATAGCCCTGGCCGCCAGCAGCATAAGCACCACCTGGTAGTAAGATGAACACGTGGTCAAATATACAGCACGAACGAGCCCACCACCATAACCGCCATAGGCGGCTGGAGGCTGCGCGCTAAAGCCTCCGGGCGCACCACCGCCACCACGGGCGTTAGCCATGTTTACTTTGACCCTCCTGCCATCGAGTTCGTGTTCATTGAGGGCAGCTATGGCAGCATTTGCTTCATCTGAAGAACCATAGGTCACGAATCCGAAACCACGCGAACGACCAGTGTCACGATCGCGCATGACGATGCTCTACATCCATCAGGAACCATCACAATCGACAATGTGTTACGGCAAATAAGCTTTCAGAGAGCAAGATAGGAAACGACGCGCACATCAAGCACTTGTCCGTAGTGTGAAAAAGCCTAAATTTTCACATTGTTGATGTTTAAAGCGGCAGCAACAGCAGCAAGCGAGAACATATCCATGAAAGTAAAGAGACGTAAGAAACATTCATTCAGAGACAAACAAGACAACATAGCAAAGGGCCATCTTTGATCCCTGCTACAATCAGTACTGACTTGTCGCAAAGCGTCATCGGTTGTATTCCAACTCAAATTTCTACAGACACGAGAGCGAAAAGAAGACCAATGAATCAGTTTCGCTTCCCTCCGCCAGAGACAGAAGAAGCTCAAGTTAAATATGCTCAATGCGAAGGCAGACTGACCCAACATAGATTTTCGAAGTCATGACGATGCGATCGAGACCAGGAGACGTAGACCACTGATATACACTAGATTTGGCTTGAAACCGTCGTACAGGAGACGAACGTATCCGAGACCCGGAAACACTAGTAAAGGGATGTGGACGTGCGAGGGAGGGAGAAAATGAAATGGGGCTTCGAAGACGCCCCTCTTTATAACTCGTCCCCCTCCAATTTAAAACTCCGGTCTGAACTCAAAATGTTTGGCTAGATCTAGACTCCAATTGCCTTTTCCGAGTCAATGATTGAACTACCTCCGTCCCGTGGGGAAACAGTTCACATAAATCTGGCCTTGGCGTCTACATGAAACACAGGCTGGCACGGCTGGCAACTCCAAATGTTAGAATAAATATCGAGCCCGCTGGTTATCCTGCTGCGGTATCACTTACGGAAACATCACTGGTATGTGTTGTATAGTGTATAGCACAAATGTCGGCCCAGTGGAAAGTCGACATCGTGCCATTAGCAGCCAACGTTGGTCCCTTGTTATCAATTTCAAATGGTCCAATTCGGACCTATTCGCGCTTAGATATAATTAGTCGACAAAGCTTGTATTGCGGTCGTGGGAGCATCGTAACTAACTACACCGAGTACCCGGCATGTTTAAAACGACTATAAAACACTCAGTGGTGAGACTTCTCGAGGAATGGGAAACAGAAATGAATCGCTGGGACATATGCTAAGACGAAGAATGATAACAGAATGAAGATCCACGAGACGATGGTTTCGATGAGTGAGAGATCAGAATCAATCGATGGGTGAGTAAGAAAAGGTTGACATCAGAAAGAATAGAGAAAAATGAAAAGATGCGAAAACGTGATCATATGAAGAAATACCTTCACCATCTCAGGCATCAGCGCCAGAGCCTTGGAGCTCACTGTCCACTGTCGGTGGCGTTGCAGCAGAGGTACTCTCTCCCCGTATCCCACTAACCACCTCCATGAAACTCTTTCTCCTACGCTTCTTCTCCTCGCGTTCCTTGTCCTTCTCAGTTCGCTCAGTGCCGATTTCCCCTGAATTCCGTGCAGTGTCTGGTGCACTTGAACTCGCGCCGCCAGCGTCAATACTGTCCCTTGTGCCACTCTCCCCATTACCCTTGTCGGAGGTTTTGACGCTGGTCTCCCGTCTCAGCACACCCGCAATGCCAGCGATTCCTGGTATGTTTATGTTCGGCATTGATCCCTTTTTAGGTGCGGAAATAGATATTCTCCTAGCCAACCGCTGGAAATTTTGTGACGAGATTCGTTTTCTCTTCCCTTCGGCGTCAGGGCTGGGGGATGAAGTAGGATCTGGTGTTGACACTCGTGGGGGCGTAGCAGTTGTATCAAAGGTAATAGATGTCGGGAGGCGAACATGAGCCTGGGAGCCACTGTCGATCGACCGCGAGTCATCGGTCTTAGGGAACGCAATGGGTGCTGGGGAGGAGGATGGTGAGAGTGTAACTGCTCCAACGTCTGGCACGGCCGCGAAGGTGACTGGTGTTGTTTCCTCTGGCGTTGTAGGGAAAGAAATAGAAGGGATGTCCTTGGCGGGTACAGATGGAGCAATACTATCAGCTTTAAAACTGGCAGTAGGCTTGATTGACGGGGCACGAATAGATGCAGTTAGAGCACGTGGCGAGCCCGAAATGGACGCCTCTACAGCAGGGGCCTCATCAATTCGAGGGTCGATGGGTTGTGCGGTGATGATTGAGGCATTGTATGTTTCTACAACACCGGACACTGTTGCGGAAGAAGAACTGGGAACGGGAGCACCGGCACCATGGTTAGCCCACATCGATGCAAATACACCGTCCCTCTGCATAAGCTCTTTAAAGGAGCCAGATTCAACCAGTTGACCGTCTTTGAGGACGAGAATCCTATTAGCGGTGGTAAGTCATTGTTCAAGGAGGTCTCCTTCAACTTACTGATCAACGCCATCAACGCCGTCAAGTCCGGTCGTTCCAACATCCCAAACCACGGTCCTGCCACTGATTAATGTGGGCTCCAACGGACCCTCAACGAGGACAACTTTCGCATCCTTTCCCAATGCACGTGATACAGCCTTTGTGCGCCCCTCAGAAGAGACATTAGGGACAGCAGCGACAACAGAATGGTGAGACGCTAATGAAAGGGAGTGAACAGGAATACCGTTAAGCTGGATGGAACCAGAGTCGACATCATACAGGCGGAAGAGTGCCTTCGAGATACTTGACCTCCAGGAGTCAGGCACACTGATAATGGCTGTAACAGAGAAGGGCGGGAGAACAAACGAAACACCAGCGAGAGTAGAGACCGGCTCTTGCGACTCGATGCAAGGATGCATAAGCGATACGTTGTCTAATTTTCACGATTCAGCGCGGGAGCACATCAAGAAGTCAGGAGGTACATACCAAACTTGATTTCAATACCACCAGCACCATCAATTGAGCACTCGCCATAAACTACCCCTACGGGTTTGTCCAGCACTCCAAAGACAGACTTCGCGTCGGCGGTAGCGGTTCGCATCGAAGGAGCCCAGGTAAGAGGGATGAAAAGGATACCCCAATACCACACCCAGGCAACCCAGGACCCTGTACTCCAAATACCTTCCGTAACACCTTTGGCGATATACAGACTACCAAGCAAAAGTGCGCTGGAAGCAAGAAGGGCTTGAACGAAGGCAAGAACAGAACAACTCGCAGGGCAAGCAGAGAGAACCCAAGGGCGAGAAGTAAGACAAACCACGTATCCTACACCACAGTAAGTACTTGTAAAGGTGAATACAGGACCGAGTGAACATACCATATATACCCAAGGCGACCAAGACAGCCAAACCAAATCCCCAACCAAAGAGTACTCCAAGTACTACGGCACCAATCAAGGCATCATCGATAGCGGCTGCAATGACCGAAACTGCATGCAGGACCTTTGTGATTGCAGAGCCTGCTGTTTCACGT
>JBBPLX010000059.1:15507-63941 GCA_038090015.1 Leccinellum albellum
GACAGGCCAAGAACGTGATCAGTGTAGTGAGATGAGAATGCAACGTCAGCACCTGCACCAAGGCGAGAAACTAAAGCCTTGGTAAGGTTTGGAATACCGCCATCAGAAACAAGGAACTGTAGCAAGGCGAACACAAATATGTATGTGTACGGGGAACTGCCGAAGGGCGTCGGAACTGGGACGGATGAGAGGAGCCCGCTAAGAGCTGCGCCAAGGGAGAGCGGAATAAGAGGTGTGAGGATGCGGGTCAAAATATGAAGCAATGTGATGAGCGCCTGATGAATTGATCGTAAGATAAACATGAATGGATAGACCACCATCGAAACTCACGATAAGACCCTTGGCGGGAGCGACATAGGGATAAAGCCGCCATACCGTGGCCAACGATGACTCAAACTTAACATGGGAAAAGTGTGGATAAGCGAGTGCGATACAAAAGCACATTAGCTCACCTGTGGGAGGATCGTCATAGGACACGACCCGGATTGACCACGCGCAAAAGTACCATATTTGCTGCTCTCGCCCCCCGAAACAACTTCGTTTCCGTCTTGCTGGAGAAGTACACTTGATTGTCCGATAAGGGGCGCACTCTCGGCCTCTGCAATCTCCTGTTGCGATTCTGCAGGAAGATAAACAACGTGCGGAGAAAAGAGAACAAAGAAGAGGGGGAGAAGGAAGAGGATACGGAAGAGGGGGGTGAAGAAATGGAGGGCCTCTGGGATGCATATCGAGAGCTTGGAGGAGTCACAGATGCGCCGCGGGTCTGAAGTTGGGGATGAGAAGAGGGTTTGACAGTTGTATGTTTGCGCACTCACCACGTGTTGTGACAGAAACAGCGAGGAGAACTACTTGAGCGATATCTACGGCCAATGCAATAAAGATGGCAGCTTTTACACGCTTGCGGGACCAGATCTCGATGTTGTTCACGTCTTTGTAGGCTCCGAGGGTGGCAAGAGCTACGTAAGCGATGAGCCCAAGAATAGCTGCCAGTTCAATGCCAGTGCCGTGTATCCAAACGCCATTGAGGACAGCGTAGGCCACATAAGCAAGCCCGTCCACAAGGAAGGAAAGGGCGGCAAGGGAGAGAAGTGAGAGGATGAGAGATTTCCTTGGGACGCGCGACTGGACGACGACGGAGGTTATCGGGGAAGGGGAGGGCGGAGAAAGGGACTTGGAAGGGAGAAGAGAGAGAGTGGCAAGGAACACGACGGCGGGAGATGAAACCCGCAGGCCGAAAAGAGCGCAAGCAAAAGGAGACGCGCCTACAACTGGGAGGGAGGCTGCGGCGATGCTACGAAGAAGCGCCCGACGCGTCGTCATCGCGAAGGGTGATGACAATGAAAGTGCGGTGGTAGTCGTGATGAACGTCGTGGAAGATGTCGTCGTCGTTGTCGTCGTCGTCACCGTTGAGAAGAAAGAGAGGAGGGATGGGATGGCCTGTCAAAAAGGCGTGCGAAAGTGAGAGGGCAGGATCGTTGCCTTTTGAGCTTGATATGTGGCTGTGCACCTCTCTACAAGATCACCGAATTTAGTCTCTGCACGCCGACGCGAACAATGTCGAGATAACATCATCCGCATAGCCGACGTGCCTCTCCCCATCCCGTGTCTGTTCCACTCCTCAATCACGCCCTTCACATGCTGGGAAGGGCCTCATGTCTTCCATCACTGTGTGGTCTAACTCGGATCAGTCGACGACTGTCTCCGAATGGGGAAAATCAACACGTGTGACAGGCATGTTAAGCTTCCTCTTTCTCTTCCCTCTCCTCCTGGGCCCGTCGAGTTCTCGGCAAGAATCCTCCGCCTCGGCATCCGCCCTCTCCGGCTAATCGCTACTCAGAAGCACTTACCCGCGCTATCCTCCCGCACCGCTGACCCTCGCGTCGGCCTTGATCGCATGCGAGTCGACTGCCGCTCTTGGGCGTAATCCTTGGCAGCTCGTCCACATACAATCTGTATTATAACGCAAGACGAACGAGTCAGGCTTACCATCAGTCTTAAGTTAGCTCAATCTCTAATGGACTTCCTCAGGAACAATACGGGTCACGCTCTCAGGAGCATCAAATCTCTCACTAGAGCCGGGCTCCCATCCAACTGGAAATGGAACGTACTCAAAGGTACGCTGTCTAGTACGGACCCATCGAAATGCAGCAAAACGGAGGACAAATCCAAAAATCCACACTTTTCACACACTCACTGATTTGAACCCCTATCAAATTGACTCACGAGTATGTCGTAAATGTTCTTCGCTATGTATCATCCTTATCGATCACTATTTTACGGTATGTATTCAATGTTTGCACAGGCTGGCAGTTCAGCAGTCTCACGTTAGCCTCCATTCCTGCTGCTGTCTTGTTGACTATGCGTCCAAGTCGCTCCAACGTTCGGACTGAAACACGGATTTCAAGTGCCATCCAGAAATTGGGACCGTGGTGGGAAAAGAACCGAGCTCGACAAACGTGTGAGTAGAGATATGGAGCCGCGCACCACAAGCGAGGTATAATTGTTGATACGTATATGTATTACATGTATCGATCCCGTAAACGTCATCGCTTGGTTCCACTTCCGGTTCCTCAGGGCTCTTCGCCAAGCCAAGAGCGTCTAATTGTCGGTTATGTAAGTAATCTGAACAGCTGACCCAGCCGGTGTTTCACGCGCTTACTAGGGGCCCATCAGCAAGTTATCATCATCCCAAAACTTGCAAATCCTTGCAATTCTGATTCGCTTCTCAGATCACCCAAGGGAAAGTTGCATTTCCTTCAAGATTTCCTCCCAAAAAAAAAGAAATTGGGTGAAGCAATGAGCGCGCTCGGAGCCTGAGCTTCGCACTGCAAAATAATTCCTCTGAGTTGTGCTTCGCTTCGTTGACAACCCACAGAAGCGTGGATCTAATCATTGGCTGCGCACGGCGGGCGCAGTGGTAATGCTGTACACCCACGTCGGTGATCATGTGTGTTTTAATTATTGGGCGTAGCCTCGTGGTCAAAGCCTCGTGGTCAACTCATTGACTGCCTTCATTGTGGTCCCATTCGCTCCCTAGTTAACTATCCGCCTCTTAACACCCAATCCTATAGTCAACTCGCTATATATACAGATTTCTCACGAATACACAAGTCAAGCCGTACGAGCGCCGCCAATGACCTCATCTGATGGTGAGCTGGCCCTCCTAAACAGCACGATGAATTCATCGACGAGATAAACCACAGGAGCTCTCAACGTAATTCTCTTCGGGGAATCGGGTGTCGGGAAAAGCTCTGTGATCAATATGCTTGCAGGAAAGCCCGTCGTCAAAATTTCCTCTGATGTTGCAGATCGCACCCTCAAGTCCACAAGATACACCATCCATCTCGGAGTCGCCGAGATCACAATCTGGGATACCGCTGGTCTCGAGGAGCCCACGTTAGGGGTCAACGGATACTTAGATGCGGTCGAAAAAGCGCATGCGCTTATCCGCGACCTCGGCAACGCAGGGGGGATTGATCTTCTACTTTTCTGTATGCGAGGTGGGAGGATCACAGCAACAATTCAGAGCAATTACCGGCTTTTCCACGAAATTCTGTGTAACAAGGAGGTCCCAATCGCTTTGGTCATCACCAATTTGGAAATGGAAGCGAATATGGAGGACTGGTGGATGAGGAACGAGGGGTTTATCAAAACGTATGGCATTCATAGCGTGGGGCACGCGTGCGTCACCGGGATCGAGGAAGACAGAAAGTACGAGGAATCAAAAGCTATGCTGCGCAACCTTCTCCTGTCGCAAATCAGTAACAAACGAAGGTTCACGATGCAAACGGAGTCATGGTTTGCAAAACTGTTGGCGGGTCTGACAGGCTTTCTACATAGCAAGAATCCTCCGAGAGGAGAGAAGATGGTCCGTGCGTTGGTAAAGCGCTGTAACGTGGATGGGGAAACAGCGAGGCGTCTAGCTAGCGTACTCGCCTAAAAACAATCAGGGTCATAGAGGTAATATATACTTCTTCCACAGGTCGATGGTTGATGTAAATAGGACTTGTATGCATCCTCCAACTCTAGATACTCAGCAAGACGCGATAAGAATATCTCATTAGAAACTCTCGGTACTCAGATTCTTTTGTAGCTTGGCGTCTTATTGTACTTGCGAGACAATCAAATGCTTCTTTTGTTACTTCACATCTTATGACTCTTATGATTCTTATCATGTTCTCAAGACCCGGGACGGGCTTCATTTTGACAGTACGGATCAAGTACTAGTTAGTTATTTGCTTGTTCGTGGTATTGTAGTTCATCCATAGTGCTAGACTTGATATAAAAAAGTGTGTGCACTCAAAAACATTTTTTGAGCATGCTCGGGCTCAATCAACTCTCGCGCGCTACCCTAAAAAATCTGTCATGCAAACTCTTTGTGCATTTTGAACGTACGTCATATTTTTCTGGCGGGGATCGTCACGGCGTCGCCCGAGTGTTCGTCGTCGTCGTGTTCTTCATGTGTTCGTTATCGTTGTGTGGTACCCATTGCCATGCCACGTCGTTGCGGGAGAGCGTTGGGCAACAGCGATGGTGTCCCGGCGCACTCTGAGAAGTCGGGCGCGCAGTGTTAAAGCGTAATGTGCTCGCCCACCCTTCCCACTGACATACTCGTGGAGCTATTGCCGGGCTCACAGTACTTATAACGGTGGCACATGATAGCGATTGACCAATCAACAATCTCTCTCTACCACCACGTTCGCTATCAATCAGAGTCACGACCTGCATCAAGCTCAATCAGTAGTCGATCACTATTAGAAATGTCCCACCTCTTTCCAACCATCCTTGAACCCTCTCGCGAGCAATTTGGCATGAACGTGCTTCAGCTTCTTTCTGCTGTTCCTGAGTATCGTAGCCGCAGTCGTTCCAAGTGGGTATCCCCTTATAAGCATGTTGAGTTCAAACGCAAGATCCATCGCCCGACATAGCTCTGAAGTCTTGGGCTTGTGACAATTTTTGGGGCGGTCTTTACACCTCGCAGGCTCCTTGTAGTCAGAGTCACCCCGGTCCATGTCCGTGGCGACTTCGTCTTCATAGATAGAAGGCAGGGGTTCGGGTTGAAGGCTGGCAAAAGCCCTGTGGCGGGAGCTTAGCAAATCTACAATGCCTGGGGCACGCCAACGTTTAATGATAGCGGCCCCATACATGCCAGGTGGTGCGTCCTCCTGACCAAACCAGTCAGCTCGGACATCCGACCCCGACGGAGGTCCAAATGGGTCACCAAATTCAATGTGTTGAAGGGTTGTGCGCGAAGCTGGCAATAGTCTGGCAAGATAATTCACATGCCTTCAAAAACACGCACATCCCCCTGCCAAATAGAGCATGAATGTTCTTGCTCACAAACATCCCGTTCTCGGTAGCATCAATATCATCGATATCTTGGTGCCAATCCCCGTACAAACTCCTGCATTGTGTAATGACGTACTCGATGTACTATGTAGAACGGAACATTATGAGCTAGGGACTGAGGCACACGACAAAATCGGGAACAATACCTCATTGCCCCTGGCACGCGGGATTATGTGAGCAGTATCGCAGACAACCGCTGACGAGACCACACATAGATCGCCATCGCGCTGAGCCACGTTTCTGTGAAAATCGTCGGTACGGGCGGTAGAACGAGACGTAGTGATGCGGTCATTTAGTGCTTGGAAATCAATGAGAGAGTAGGGTCCTATTTCAATTACACCTTGTCAGTAGACGGCTGGAAAAATCATGAGGACATTACCATCTACATCAGGGATGAAATAATAACTTGCACCATCGTTGAGCGATCCAAATAAAATGTTGTAGTTGACAACCGTGGCAGGTCCCGGAGCATCGTAGAGGTTACCGCTGGCGCCAAGAATGGCAAAAGCGACGAAACGGAGCCACTTGAGAGGACGATAAGAGAACCTCTCGACATCCGCTAATGGGATTGTCAGGGCATGGATCCATCCAACGTTGACTCTCGCCTGAAGTAAAGGTTTACTACAGTCATTTGGTTGAACGGCGGAGTCAGGCTCCTTCTCATCCTTTGTCCGGTAAGAGTGGCGTCATCCCCTAATACGAGTGTCTGTATTTGGTTGGTAAAATTCGGACTTTAATTCCTCAAACCCTCCAGCAGCGGCTGTCAACGAGGTTTGTCGCCACGTCACACATTGAAAGGATCGTCCAATTCGGTCCATCCACCGGCTCGAAAACGGCTCTGGTCACATCACCCAACGCCCCTTGTAATTTAAACGCTCAGTGATCCCTGGCCCGGGAGTTCGCGACTGTACCTGAAGGTGATGCTATCCTCAACCCATGTATCCTCACGTTCCGGACGGTTAATCGCTCCCAGGAAGGCTGTATGCCCCCTTACGCTCTCCGGCAACAACGTAACGACGACGCGACGTCGTGGTGCCGCATCCATATTTCCGTATGCCTAGATCCAGGCATTGAAATAAACTAATGATATTAGGGACGCGGTTGTTGTAACAGCAATTTTGGGACCATGCAAAACGGGTGTATTCGGAGCGACTTGGATCATGCGCAGGGTAGCAAGATGGGAAGAACCGATTGTGAATAGCCTACACACGCACGATGACGCGTCCCTCCCTCTCCCTGTCCTTTACACGTGCCGAACACACTGTCTCGGGTCCAACGGAGACGACGCGATGACGATGCGTCCCCGATCTCGGCCCATCCGTGTCCCCTACTCCTTATTCTACAGGCTACGCATACGCGGAACGTGCCGTCTCGGCATCCAACGGGGACAACGACGACGCAGTGCCGGTGGCATCACAGCAACGGTGATGACGAACCACGTGATGGCGTGCAATAACGCGACGACGATGCAGTCATAGCACCACGACGCGACAACGGTGACACAGTTGGTATGTCGACAAACACGACCGTCCACCCTCATCACCCTTACTCGCACAATAGCCCAACCCGACGACGTGACGACACGTCACCGACGATAATAGTGAGCACACGTCGTCACCGTCATTCTCACCTTCTTCACCCTCCTCCCTCACTCGCGTAACAATAGTGGTACCACAACCACGACACGACCAAGACGACGCACTACCACCACGATGGGATGGGTGACGCGACGACAACCCTGCATGCTGTGGATGATTGGGAGGACGAGCAAGACCCGGCAGGAGAGTCGGGAGATGACTAACTACTACTAGTCTACTAGTTGTTTTTTTTTTCGGACTACGTATGAATGTGTAGAGGGCCAACATTTTCAACACCGTTGAGCTCTGTATTACAACGTTGCAACTACATTTAAGATTTCTGTGGTCATTTGTTCGTGGACTATGGGTCGTAAGTGCGTACTACAATCAACGACGGTGAGCTATGCTATCATACCAGAGCTACAATGGACTACAGCGAGCAATGTCGAATTCCTCTGGCTCATGCCTGCACGTTCGAGCTTTTGGAAGATATGGGAGTGGTTGACGATATCTCCCTTTAAGCTATAGTTCACTGGCACATCCTGAAACTTTGGACCTAACTTCACCAACAGGTGCTACGGCGGCGTCATCTTGAAATTTGCCACGATTCTGCTTGTCCTCCGGCAACTGCTTGGCCCACCACACATCTGACTCGCCCTGAACTTTCCAGCGTTCCTCGTCTGTATCCTCCTTTCGAATGAAAGCGCATTCGAAATCGGTTTTTCCTGATCGGTGCAGGAACATCAAAGCCATGTTGATAGTAGTCTTCAATAACTAACACTCGGGCTGCTCTGTAGCTTTCACATATATTGTACTGCAGAGGGCCTTGTCACAACAAGAAGAGACCATGAGCGAGAGGTACATATTCGGATTTGCTGATTGCGCCACTCGGGAAAGACAATAACGTCTGGAATTACGGAATCGGGGAAGACATAGGCACTTGAAGTCCCTGTGCCTCCAGGGGGCCACATGTTACAAAGTATGTATGACTTGACTTTGTCGGCATATGTGGTTAACATTTAATTTCCCGCAGGGCATGAATCAGGTACCTTGTAAGTATATCTGCCGTGATGCTCGCCATCTATTTCATAATACATAGCGCGAAGGACTTCACTGGTCTCGAGTCGCGACCCACCAGACCATGCTGCTGTTACTTGAAAGGCAGCTGACCTAGTATTGCTCAGTTTCAGGTTATCTGCACTCTCTTCCCTTAATTGGTTGCACTAACCTGTCCTGTGTCCTGTGCAGCCGATTTCATGAACCAAACTTGTGGACACGAATAAATCTTCGGGGCCTCTTATTGGTGCTTTTTTCAACAAGGGAAACTTGGAAAGTAGTGTTAGGTAGTGCCGAGTGATCATCGTTGCCATAACGAGTACCTCTTCTCCATATGTTCACAGGTATGTTCGTATCCAGACTCCTCATTATTATCCTCAGATGCTTTGGGAGTTATCATCCAGGCAGCTTCTGATACATGATCCACTGAGAAAGCGCTCAATCTTTGTCAATGGCGACATCAAAGTTAATCAGGCAGCTCTGTCTGTCCGCAGAAGAGGGGTCACATCTGCAAACAGAGTCAACGTATAGGCAGACGTCATCAGTTTCGTCAGAGTACTTTGAGTTTATATTTTATATCTATCTCCTGAACTGACGATGGTTCTGTGAGTGTAATGATTATGGTGATGCTATGGGGGACATGCGTAGACCAGGGCACGGTGCTTCAAAGGAGAGGAATTTCAATGTGCTTAGATCGGCCAAGTGTATAGGTGCATGCCGAGATTGTGCACGCGAATAGCTGTGGTGTCGAGAAATTCGCTAATCGCAGTGACTGGGATATTAAAGTTCTACACCGACACCTTGCAACAATGCGAGAGTAATGATTCCCAACACTACCTGGGATGTCCTCCACGAGGCCTGTGCATGAGGCATGATGCATGACGCGTCACGACAGACATTTGAAACTCAATTGGTCCGATAACTCCCGACGGCGCAACGTCACCTACTATCATTCCAATCCACCACCGTCTCGCGGCAATGATTACTGTTCAGCCGATGGGTTCGATAGTCAGATTTGTGCTCGAGTCAGGGACCATTTGTTCCGAAGTAAATATACAATTAGTGGCTTACTACTAACAAGTTTGAAGGACCCACGCGGGCTGCTAACACGTTCATCAAATTCTTACCCTCAATACTATTTAGCACAAGATCGAGGGTGCTCGCGCTGCCACCTGGAGGCATTCGATCATTTCTCTTGGCTCTTCTCCTGTTTCGTCTCGTCAAAATCAAATCATGCAATGTGTCAAGTTTCGCCTCCGAATGGCATGCTGCTCTACAAATTTAGGGGTCATTGTGCATGATTTGCCCGAGGGGTCAGGAAATTTCGTTACCGTGCACGGCGAGTTGCCGAGTACACAACTGGATTGGAGGTGCTGCCTCGGAAGTCATCAATGCTCATTGGTGCACCGCTATAGCCTAGGCCCTTTACAGTGGGAGTCGAGATTCACAGCGCTTGACTCCGGATCCATAATCATGAAGATCATGGATAGATATCTGGTGTTACAGAACCTACGCAAAGAACAACGGAAAGATATAAACTTGCACAACGGTCGACCAGCTGCATACTGGTATATCTACAGCAGGAATTGCGATCAAAGCTAAACGTTGACTTCCAACTTCTCCGCCACATCCGCTGCTGTCTGTGGATCCATTCCACACCGCTTCGTCAGGACCTTGACAATATCCTTTTTCCCCGCCCCCTTCTTCAACCCGGAGAACAATCCAAAAACGCGCAAAAACTCGATGAACCAACTTTCTGGCGGCATGTGAAATTTCCCATCTCCGTTGTGTCCTTTCAACAATTCGACCATGTGTTGTTGTGATTCCCGATATTTCGAGTGTGATGATAGTCCAGTAACGCAGGCATGACCAGCAGCCTTGATACCGTACTTTTCCAGATGTTCCGCGTTTCTCCTCCACCAGTCCTCCATGCTAGGCTCCCGCTCGAGATGCGTGATGACGAGGGCGATTGGGACTTTTTCCCTGCAGAGGACTTCGTAAAACAACCTATAGTTACTCTGCGCGGTCGCAGTGATTCTGTTTCCGCGGATGCAAAATAACAGAAGATCAACCCCACCCGCCCTTGCCAGTTGGTTGATGAGATGGCAGGCCTGCTCTATCGCGGGAAGAAAACCGTTGACACCCATCTCTGGCTCCTCAAGACCGACCGTATCCCAGATATTGAAGGCCCGGCTGCCGACAGAGAAAGTGTATGGTTGGAACGACATGGTACAACCATGGGCGTCTGGTGAAGTCCTGGCGACTGTCCTCCCAGCAATCAGGTTGATCACTGAGCTTTTGCCAACACCTGTCTCTCCGAATAGGATGATGTTCAACGTAGAGTTCATGATGAATCTATCGGATATTTAGATCGGACCCATCTACTGACTCATGACATGCGTACCGCCGAGGTTTAAAACAGGAAAAAAAATAGATTGACGCTTGAAGAAGTGGCGAGACGAGAAAAGGCGAGGAGACTGAATGGATGGTGCTAGTAAATTGAGTGGAGAGAGAGAAGACTAGCGAATTAATGACTCTATTTGTGCTCTGCTACTGGCGGAAGATGGTAAATGCACGCAAATGACCTTGTTGTGGATGGGTCCAGACTCCAGCCTGCCATCATCGGCATTTGAGCACGTGGCTGGGAGGGTCTGATCCACGGTTATGGCTGCCGTGCTTGGCCAGCCTGGTTGGAGCGTGCTCATGCATTCATGTTCCTATCGTGGCTGCTGAATACGATAGTGGTCCTAGAGTCCTCTGAGCTAGCATCAGTACTACGCATACATATGTTCTTAAGTATTTAAACGTCTGACAGTCATTGGTCAAGACAGCCATGCAACGGACTAGGCTATCATGATGACCCGGTACGTAGTAAGAATCCTGAACAAGCGCTTGCACGTTGAACGTGAATTCTGACACTCGGAGGTAACATCGTGCACACCGCGCAGTAACCTGGATAGCAAGTATACATTTTACACGTGGTCAACATATGTGTACCACGCAATACCTAAGGCTATGTATGCATCGTGTCCGGTCGACACGTCAAGAGCGCCAGGTGCGTAGCCGTGGCACCCTCGGACATTTCAGAAAACATGTGTAGGGTAACGGCAAGGTAATAGTGTACCAGGGACTTGCAATGACCGACTCATAGCGTACAACTAGCTCGAAACTCCTCGCTCCCGGGGCTTGGTGCTCAGGACAGACACATGGTTATCGTCTGATACTCATCTTAATGGAAACGCTAGTGCATTGGATACGTCACTTATTAACCAGACCAGCTGCGATCTAGGACTCTTGAAGTCAGGGCATCCTGTGCATATGATAATATTCGAGCTAGCTGCATAATGATCGGAGGATCAGTACCAAAGAGATAGATATCCAAGTGTAGTGGAATCGGAGATATGAACTACAGAAGCTTACTTGTCCGAACCAGCCAGCCGGCTGACAAGTTCTCGAGCGACGTGCTCGTCTAATTTGCACTGGTCCATCAGGATTCGTTCGGGTGAGCGTGCAAAGGCGGTGAACGAATCGAGTATACGTTTCATTGAAGCGCGTTTCAAACTGGTCCTCTGGGTGCATGTGGTAAAGAGCGACAAAAGGGTCTTTCTCGACTGCTCCTCCAAGCCCATGCTGGCATCCAGATGCTTCTTGACGCGTCCAAGTCCAACGTATGGGCAGTCAATGCCAAATTCTCGGATCGTTACTTTGTATTGATCCCACCACTGATCTGCGTCTTGACCACCGAGTTTCGTGATGGCGAGAGCGGATGAGACTTTGCCACCGCATATGATCTTGCAAAACAAATGAAAGTTTCTCTGAAGAGCTGTCGTCGGCCTTGAGCTATCAATGCAGAAGAGTAGTAGATGAGGCCCATTCCCATTGCCGATGCTGCGTATCTTCTTCTGAATTGTCGCAATGGGACCAACAAAGTCTTCGACGCCCATTAGAGGATCAACGAGGCCGGGGGTGTCGTACAAATGGAAGTTCCTGCCCTCCTCCTCAAACGTATACATGTCGACAGTCGTGGTACATGCTACAGTGTCTGGCGACACTCCAGCAACATTTTTCCCCACGATCAGGTTGACGAGGGAGCTTTTGCCTACACCAATCTCCCCCAGCAGTACGATGTCGATGGCTTCGGAACCAGGGGGCCTTTGGGAAGAAGTTTTCCAAGATATCACGCGAAAAAAGGTTTGAACTGGGTATGACAAGCATTGTTGGAAGTGCAAGCCTGCTTCGAGGTTGCAGTTTCGGAGAATGAGCGCGTGCAGGACATCGCGATTCTTTGAGATGTGGTCTCCGTTGAGTGGCCCGGCATCCATAATCATCCGGACATGAGCATGATCATCAAAGTGAGGACCTTGGTTGGCAAATGCATCCCGATTGCTGGACCACCAACTTTCCTGTTCAACCTCATCAGATAGTCCGGAGATGACGGCGACTGTGGGGACGTGTAGAGACGGAATTGAACGCGAAGCAAAGGTGTCTCGAGTATGATGAATCCATGAGGTGGGATGCGACGCATTCATGCAGTACACGAGGAGGTGAATACCACCAGTCCTGAACGTTTTCTCAATCCCTTCCCAAAGTGCGGGTATGGATGCTGATTCGTTTGTGGCTGCCGGTAGAGCATAGAGCATGAACACCTTGCCATGGAGTGTAATGCTACACACGTCGCCGACAAGCGTGCGGCGATTGGCGGGATGAGGGGCGCTCTCCTGCCTCTCTGAACCTGCAATGAGGTCGATGATAGAAATATCGCCTAGGTTCGTCTCCCCAAGAAACAGGACATTCGAAGTCACCATCCTTTTGGGCTATGGGCATCTTTAACTTCACATCGAGTAAAGCGCATTAACAGAAAGCACGAACCATAGCGCGAGAACCCTTCGATGGTGAGCGAGAGTACGAAGAATCTGTGAGATGGGTAGAACCGTCGTCTGATCTAGACATTCTGGCAGTAAATGACAATTTCGTTTACAAGTCGATGAGCATACTATAGCATATACTCACTGATAACTCTAGAGAGAGAGCGAAGAGAGAAGTTAAACAGATACTTGAATAACAATGTTGGCTCTCGTAGTACTTCCTGCTGTTCGAGTTGAAAGGTATGGTATTGGTGTTGTTCCTCTTGCGTTGAACCACACTAATTGGCAAGGAACAGGGTCCATCTGGCACTTCCTCGGATAATTCCTCACATCATAGGCACGAGGCAGACACATGGCACGGACGCAGATGCTGGCGAGGCGCGGAGTTAAGCCGAGTATCAGTAACGCTTGTATTTATGTATCTTTGGCTCGCGTGTAGGTACGTGGATATAGCTTCTGCAATATTAATCGCACATTCTCATCAACACCTCGGTGGAGATGACGTAGCACAGGCAAACAAATCTAATGAATCATCGGAAAGGAGTAAAGTCCTTGAAGGGGCTGGTGGGGGTATCACCTGCCTGTGTCTTGCCTGTTGTTTCTGATTGTGCGGTACATGCCGGAACTTTTCAGGTATGGTAGATGATAGTGACTCCTGTTCTGGACGTGGTTCTGAGTGCAATATAATACGACTGTTTTGAGCGTCGGCCAAAAGAGAGAAAAAGTTCGAACTTCGACGTTTGATGGAGTTGCATCGCCTAACTACTTCCGGAAAATTACTGGGATACTGCTTCTCATTGGTCTCATCCTGGTATTCAGACCCACTGTCCGTGGCGGATTCAACTTTAGATAGCTGACCGTACGGTGATAATGGGGAGGATGTAGATAAGTATCGACGGGAGGTTGACGAGGGGGTGGAAGTAGATATTGAGGTGGATATAACAAACGAGGGTATGGTGTTTGATGGACACAAACGATTATGTCGTGATGGGGCGTGTAGACAGTTGTCTTCGATCTTCAGCTTCTTATGCACTGGTGTCTTCCGAATCCAAGCCCCAACCATGTCTTCCCAGTCCCAGTGACCACTTGGCCTGCCACGTCGTGCACGCATTGCAGGACCTGAATGATCGGGCGAGGAGACCACGCAGCTGTTATCCACTTTTCCTCCGAAGCATCGATGTTCCGCTTTCTCCACTGCATCTATGAGCTGCCGCTTGTATCTTGCCACCAGGATGGAGCTAGCCTTTTGAGAATTGGATACGCATGTCTGGAAATAGTGAAGTGCACATGCCCACAAAGAGGCATCCAAAGAGAAAAACTTCTCGGAGAGAAAGGTAGATGAATACATTTTGAGCTCCGAGAGAAAAGCTTCCATAAAGTCCCTGAAAGTACTAGTTTCTTGACGTCGAGTGAAGTACACCATTAATTTGGAAAATGTAGTTGGAATAGGGTCTGAGGCACCAAGGATGTCTAGAAGACGGTCGTGTCCGCTGATCAAGCCCCGGAAAGTAACAAGTATGTAGGTTGTAAATGTGATGATCATATCTTGGAGATCAATAGGGGGACCTGGGGTTGACGTCCGCAAACAGTGAAGTTGAGCAGTGTGACAATCAGAGAGTATATCGATGACTGCATAGACTCTCGGCAGTATTAGGGAAGAGGTGTAAGAGTCGTGTTGAGCGAAAAGCGGATCGAATAGGCTCGACAATAACTCAGAGAGCTTGTCCCTAAGCATAGAAAATCGGGCATCGTCTTGTATGGCATTTGGAGAGGAACCTAATGTTGCCCAGAAGTTCTGAGAGAGCGTGCGGACGATGAGACTGTAAGAATCGATATCGTAGCTTCTGAGCGCATGTAATAATCTGTTCAAAACCTCGGAGGTCCATAAGATATACGAACTGGTAGGTAAAGATTGCAACAGGGTGGAAAGTAAGACCTGGCAAAACGTGGATGTGGTGAACAGTAAGGAGTTTGAAGATGTCCTGGATAGATTGTTTCCTGTGGTCCACTTTGCATGAAGGTCCATGAGATAGTTCGTATGGGCTGGATGAGTGACAGGGGGAGGGTAGGACGAGTTAGATGGTTGAAATGCTTGTGCGAGAACGATCTTCAAGAGACGAGTAGATTCGTGTACCAGACCGAAGGAGAGGCAGTGGTCCAGTAAGATGGTCACAAGGGTATGGTGATGGGAGCAGAGACATAAAATCATGGTCAAAGCATGCGACAGGATTAGGAATCTGATATTGGACCGGTGAGTTGACAGTGTACCCAGAACGTACGCGACGAATACCTGCAATAATGCGGTGGCACCACCTCATAAATGCGATCCATGTCTAATATATCATTTTCGTCGGCTGAATCTTTGCCGGAGATACTATCAGAGGTTGCGATGGGCAAGTTTTCTCCAACGACAAAAGTGCACATTGCAGCGAGACTAGGAATGCGATCACTGCACGGTTGACCGAAGGCAATGTGTACAATATTCTTGAAGGCATCGCAGACCGCATAGATCCGTCTCGAGAGCTCGAAGTCTTCTGCAGAATGTCTGTTGGCCGTCAACCTCTTTGTGCCCGCCAAGGGGCAAAGCACAGCGAGAGGAGGGCGGGTATCAAGATCCCAGTTACTAGATGACTGCCTCGAGTACGCGACGTGAGAGGTCGTGGCTGTCTTGGGAAGTGCTGCCAGACTGTTGCACTTATTCCTAAGAGGTCTCAGTAGACGGTTGACCCGCGATACAGTGAGGTGTGCACCGCTCTCTGTCATATTCGAGGTCATCTAACTTGAACTTGTTGTATACTTTCTAGTCCCGAAGCGCGACCCGGCACGTGACTTTGGCACCTACACATTTGGTATACCTAGATAAACTACAAGCTCACTTCCTACAATTAATATATTCCCTGTTCCCAAAACGATGGACATATGGTGGTTGAATAGGACGAACGAAAGTAATAAAAGGGTCTAGTCGACCGCCAACAACTGAGTGAGAAATCATCATGAAGGGTCACTATCGCTTGTCCCGCTATCAGTTTCGTCATTTCCCCATACAGCGAAAGCGCGGGGATGGCGATCATCTTCCCTCGAACTCGTCTTGGATTGAGAGTTACTCCCCCTGTCAGAAACACTGTCTGGTATCGTGGGTGTCTGGAGATTATCTTCAATGTCCCTATCTCGAGGGATCCGACTACGACTACTGAAGTATTGATGTGCGGAATGGAGGTCATCTCGGGCACCTCGCTGGGCACGGTCCATATTCAGCAGCGAGTCGTCGTCGGATTCAGAAGGAGTTGGAGATGGAATGTCAGAGGTAAACGCCGAGTGATAATGATGCGACAAATGTGGCGGCAGATGGTTAGGTCCCGCAAAACGTCCCGGAGTATCGACCCCTGAGCGTAACCCGGATTTTGAGCGTGACCTCGATCTCGCTGAACCAGAGCATCTGGTAGTGAGACCCTGTGAGAGGGCTACCTCAAATTCAGAGTCGGTTTGCAATGCTACCTCCCGTACTTTGGTCACGTTCGTAGATTCGACTGTGTTTTCCTTATCCCTATCGAGGTTCCCAGCATCTTGCTCGTTGTTCGGAGTGTCTGTCAAGGAGTCATCGATATCAAACTTGTCATCGTCCTGCATGATCTCCTCGTCGCTTTCCTCCACTTCTTCTTCAAGGGGTTCAGACGTAAGTGACCCATCTACAGAGGGGTTGAGACCCGCTCTCCGCGGGCGAGTCGTTTTCGCTGGTCCTTCTTCCACAACAACGAATGATTTTTGCCTCTGGCGTTCATTCCACTTCAGGGTGCGAGAAATCGAGTGAAACCAGTCAGTGGACTGCTTGTCCGCACATACTGTAGGAAATGGATATTTGGAGGCGGTTATCTTGATATGGTCGCCCTCTGTTCCTGAGATTTAACATGGGAAGCGGTGTGGTGCTGGAGGCTGACTTACGCTTTAGTTCCACTCGTCCGCGGCCATCGAACGAAGCCCATGCTGTGCTGCGAGAGTTGTATGGGACACAGATCCTGAGCTCCATGCTATCGGGAAGGAGCATGGGACGAAAGGAGAGCGTGTGGGGGCAAATGGGACTAATGAGGATAGCTGGGATCTCTGGGTGAACAAGAGAACCGCCAGCAGAAAGCTTTCGCGTGGTTAATATTTCCATATGGAATCGCCATAGAATCAATCTCACCGAATACGCTGTTGACCCGGTGGGTGTGGCTACGCACAGCCCGTCTGCTTGCACAGTGGTCATGTGATGCTCGTCACCTATTGCAAAACGGGTCAAAATGAGACGAAGGGGAACAAAATTACACATACCAAAAAGTTCCAACAAACTGACGTAGGGGCTTGGTCCTCGATCTACGACGAGGTCGTTCAAGACTTCGAACGTCTCCACAGGACGAGTGGTAAAACACATAATTTCCTTGTCCTTGTGGCATTTACCACCGTCGGGTAAGACCCCACCTGACCAACCACCCTCGAGCGCCTCCCAACCACCTTTCTTTAGATCTTTCATCATGATCTCGCCAGTCTCACCCTTCTTAACTGCTTTCCTGCACTTCCCCTTGTCGAACACTGCACGATATACGGTGCAGGTGAACCGCATCCGAAGGTTTACACGGATACCTGCATCGATGGCAGAATCTATCACCGCTTGGTGATCCGCAAAGTCGAAAATCGTGAGGAAACCTAGTGAACCGAGTGCAAACGGGAGGACCGGTGGAACAATGCGTTGAAATAACCACGAAGTAAAAAGCACTGTTCCATCTCCGCCCAGCTGTAGAGTTATCAGGACTCTGAAGCAAGTTACAACACAAATACTTACAGTGATGACAAAATGGAAAAGGTGCGGGCTGCGACTGCACATTTCCCTGGTCCAATACCGGAGTTGTCCCTCTTGTTGCACATGAGAGTCATCTTGAGACGTGAATGATGACATTGACGATAACGAATTATTACTCGACCTCCTGCTGGGAAGTGGTTCAAATAGCTCAGGATGGTCACGTTTTATGCCAGCAGCATCGAAGCGCCTGGAGTGTTGTAGCTGATGGTCAACATAACTGTGCAAACAGATCAGGACATGGCAACCGCTACTGAAAATCTACTCACACAATGAGCCCACGATGGCCGTGGCGCGGTTTAAGCATGAGGTAAAGTGCAAGCTCTCGGGTTAACTTGATAAGCCTGTTGTCTCGGGCTTTGGTAACAATAAGGACGCTTTGGATGTTTGCTTGTATCCGGGCTCGACCTGTACGAAATGAGGGAGAGACATAATACCAAATACAGAATGACTTGCCTAGCTGTTTGCTCATCTCTCGAACACCAACGGCAGTCTCAGCAAGTTGCTTCGTCAAACTGCGACTGTGGGGGTCATCGTCGTCCTCACTACCAGACAACATGTGACTGGCATCATCTCGGTATGGAAGCCTTACTGGAATGGAGGCGGCTTGATCAACTTGATGGCGGAATCGTTGTGACTGCTGAAGGGACCTGGCTACACCGACATCGCTGCCGAGTACTTCGCTTTCCCTTGCGTGTAGCCAGTCCTGGAGGGATGCACCCTTGTCAAGGTGGGAGTGCACGAAACACGGAGATTTAGTAGGAAGGAAGGGGGGGTCCATAGAGGAGGGTATCGAGTTGAAACTGGAGGGAGAACTTGAAATGGAGACTGGTGTTGGGCTGCCGGTGTCAAGCTGATGTGTAATGGCTTCGGCTATCGTCGGTGATGTGACGGTTGTAGTATGACCTTCTTGGGTAACTCTTTTAGTAGTACCAGCCGCGTCCGCAGGTGACCGGTCGACTACGATGTCATAGTTCCAGGTAATGTCCGTCTTCAAGGAAGTCAGGGACGGGACTATTGATGGTCTGCTACCTCGCCTGGATAGCGAGGGCCGAATGACCCTCTCGGTTGGCAGGGGGTCCATGCCACTTGTATCGAGTTCCATAGCATTCGAGTTCGTTCGGGATATGGTTGGCGAGGTGGGCGGAGTGCTATAAATCTCCAATTCTGAATCATCCTTCTCAGGTGCGAACATGTCTCAAGGCTTCCTTCCGATAGGCTGGTGGGAGCGGCGAGAAGGCTTCGGAGTGTCGGGCTCGTGCTGGACTGCTCCCGGTAGCCCTTTTAACAACTCTCCTCACCTTGGGAGGTCACTCGGCTTTATACTTCACTCCCCTCAAAACTCAATCACCCAGGCGACATGCATGCCGGGAGATGGTTTTTTGGAAGTAAGCGGTGTACTTGTTTCTTGTCAACGATGCTGATCGGGCACCGTATCCAAGCCTTGCGTTTTCTCACCACGATCACGATGAACATGATGTCTGCCTAGCTCAGGACATTTCACGGCATCTCATGGTTCACTTCTCACAGGGGCTTTATGGTCCCGTGCTTCTCACATTTGCCAAACACCTTAAAGGAGCGCTTCCGCAGTACCACTGTTCCATTCCTGCCAGTAGATGGTCTTTCTAGGACGTGTTGGAACCTGCAGACCCACCGCAGCGCCTTCTTCGATCGGCGGCGGTGGAGACCTAATTACGCTGAATGATCTCATCCTGCAACGCAGCAAGCCCACAGCCCAATAACCTTGTCATAGGGTTCGCCCGCCTCATCTTTCTCTCTTCCACCGATGCTGTGCGGCGCCGTTGTTATTTCCCTGCCATTCCGGACGTTGATGTACGTCCTGCCATTTAGGCGGTGCGCACGATCTGAGTTGTTGCTATGCATATCCCCTTACGGGACTATGAATGGCCTGGAAGCTTACTAATTTTGTATCGCGCCGCGGTGTGGTCGTCTTCACGTTTGCGGGCGCGTGTTTCCACACTCATGCGAGAAGCGACGCATTCAGAGGTGGGTCAACCGGCGCCGCATCGTGGTTACCGAACTGAGTTAGGCAGCACTTCGATTCCCCTACATACATTGGCCCCTGAGTTGATGCACGCTCACTTCCAATTTAGTTCCTTCCCCTTTTGTATTCATGTGCCGTTCACGAAGCGTCATCGCCATGTCCATACTCCAAGGAAGACAAAATCTGACGGTTGTGTGATATATTTTCCAAACGACGTCACAGCCTATCCCCACTGCCTCTCACACATCCAGCCTGATGATCGAGGTCGATCACTACCCCACTCGGCAACCCTCCCTTCCTCAGAAGAAGACCATATCCCGTAACACAAACCTCTCGAGCTCTCTATAATCCGATCTATCTTTTGCAACCGCCCAAAACCACACATCCAACTCTGGAAGAGTAATATTCTTGATCCATTTTTGACCATTCGGCAGGTTGGTTTCATCTAGTCGGTGTGCGCACTCCAATATTTTCTCACAAGCATCTACGGCGGCGGCGCGCAAAATATATGCCTGGTCCGAAGTGAGAACGGGTCCCTCCTTGGGTGGTGCCGTCTTTGGTCTCGTTCCTGAAGCTACCGCAGGGTCTATCCTTGGCGTGTTCCTGGGAACTTCCAGGAGCGTGGTCACATTAGTATCATTCGCGGCATCGGGGAAGGTACTCCGCAACGCAACATCCTTTGTCACCGACAGATCGAGCACTCCCAAATGAATAAGCAGAGAAGGAATGACGTTATCTGTGAACACTGGCACGTTTGTCGTGTCTGGCAGCGGGAACGGTGGTGGGGAAGAAGATCCAAAGCGCAGGGTTACCCCATGGATAAGGAACAGTGCCTTCTTGAAACAATACACGGCTGTTTGTGACCGAACTGAGCACCACTTCTAGAGACAAAGATGAAAAACTGACGTGTTCCGTCCACAACCGACATGTCTCGAAATGCAGGAAAAGCAGATACGAGCTGTAAAAAACGCTATTAATGATGCCTTACCCAATGTGACGTGTGCGAGGGACCCACATCTTTGAGAACGTCATCCACAGTTACGTTGCCTCCCCCGGGGCGTTTGGATGTTAAACTTCGTAGGACAAATGACCCCAGGTTTAGCATGTTTGATTGGTCCAATATTTCGCCCGTCTCGTTCAGCGTGGTACTGATTAATTTAACGAGGTCATATACCGGTCCGCCGAGCTCGCCAACAGTCACTCCAGGTAACGTTTCATGAGATCGTTCCACGTAGATTTTGACAGACATGAGTTCTGCCACTTGGTGCGGTGTGACTGTCTTCATGCCCTTGGCGGAGAGCAAATCATCTTGACCAGTAACAGAAGACAAGTACATGCCAAACGTGAGCGCCCTTATGTTGTCCCATGCGCCACGGCCAGTTTGCTCATGGAGAGGTACACGATAGCCCGAGGCGAAATTAAGGAGACAAAGCACAGAGAGGAAGTTTAACTCGGATAGGACCGAGGTAAATTTAAGTGGGAAATGGAGCCCGTGCTTTCTCGAGACACGCTTGAACGTATGCAGGAATGAGGGAGAGAACAACAAACGTTTCACGGCGTCGTCCGTTACCTGGGACCGGAAGTTTGGTAAGATGATACATTATGATCATAATGATCCATGAAATAGGTTTTTGATACACGTGAAGGACTGGCACTAGTATATCATCCAAGTTCGTGACTCACCCGGATATTTTGCGCTTCTCGAAGTTCTCTACAAGACTCTCTGATCGCATCAACGCAACTATCAGGAAGAGGTGGCGTCTGAAAAATTTTAACGGTGGTCATAGTTGTCTGAACGTTGTGAATGTCCTGGACTCGTTGCAAGTTATGTCACGGTAAAGACGAAATTCGACGAGATCTAATCAATCTTATTTATCAGCACGTGATCAGCAAAAATTCACCTGTGGCTTCGCACTAGTGACCTGATATTTTACTTACGGTCAAGTTGGTCCTAGGTACTGCGTGACACGCGTGGTGCTGCATCAGTAGGAGACTACGAGTTTTCAACTACCAGGTAGTAATGAACATCTTGTTCCAATGCTTAAGAAGTTCCAGAAACTTTGTTTCCGTCCGTCGCTTCCATTCAAGCACCCCATTCCGAGCCAGTGAAGGTCGGTACATATTCTGTTCCTGAGCATGGACGGCTCTGGCAAGTTGGTGTTAATTTCTGTTTCAGAAATCCGGGAACAGCTTATCACTGGAGTGAAGCAGGCCATGAGGGTACTCGCTCAGTTTCTTATTCTCTTGTATCCTCGTGATTCGTTCGAGAGACTCATACGCAATTAGAACAAGGACCAAGTCTCATCCATGACCCTGAGGTCCGTTCTCTCCGAAGTGTACAACCTGGAGAAGTCATCTGGCTCCAAGGTTTCGTCATCCGTGATCGTCGGTGTCCTGCGCAAGGCGGTCCTTCGGCGCGTTCGTTTCATTTAATCTTGCTCGGGAACACCGTTCACAATATTAATGCTCTTATAGACTGATTCTGCTTCTCAATTCATGAAAGGCGACCGACCCGACCTTGCAGAAAAGGAAGTTCGAGAAGCAGGGATCATTTCTGCATTTCTACCTGCCATGGTCTCGGAAGTGGAGATAGACAGGATACTCAAGGAGGTCGTGGCAAGCTGTCCCCAAGACGGTAATCCGAAGAAAACTCTTGGATTAATGTTCAAATCGTTTTATTCCAAGGTCGACAGGGCAAATGTGGATCCAGAGTTGGTAAAAAGCAGAGCCGAGGCATTGTTGAATCTTTGAATGGAACTATCTTCGTTCACTACACTAATGTATAAGACAGTATAGAGAGGTCTTATGCATGCTCCACTATCCACATCCATGACGACAATCCTATAATGGCTTGGTATATGAGCTAGTCGATGATGCCCGCTCAGAGAATGCATTAGGGACTGGCGGAGAGTCCCTATCCGCTGGAGAGATGATTCAATTTAGCAACGGGTACCGGAATTGAAGACATACATACACTGAACATCACCTGCCGTAGCATCCCGGGGGAGATGCGGTGATACGATGGGCAACGGGAGAGCGCTCCTCACCCTGACCAGGTCTTCTATACAATAGGTTACTGTATTCGACACACTTTGCAGGATTCGTATTCGTTCATCAATCGCTTCTCGGGTGTTTTGATCCAGGAGCGCTAATTGCGCATCAGTTATACGATTGATATTGAAGGGTTGTGACTGTGGGTTGCTGGTTTGCCGGTTCGAGGCCAGGACAGAGTTAGGCGGGTCAACAGAAGGAACCATAAGGAAGGAAGTATGTGGATCAGATGCTGTTGGTTGCGACGCAGTGGACATTGCGTGTCCGTTATCCAGTGGTATCAAGGGCGGAACTGTCCATCTTGATGTATCATTGGAACTTGAAGTAAAAGGACCCGTTTCAGGATGTGATGACAAACGAGCGGAAGTAGTCGAGTGTCCACCGAAGCGCCTCAAGGCTGCGTGAGCGGCGGCTTCACCTGGTGTCCGTGGACCATCTTGAGATTGTGACCGTGTTGCAGCCACCTGGTCACCACTTCCACTACTTCTTTGATTAAGCCATCGTTGATCAAAATTCCATTGACGCCAGTCCTGATTAGGCCCGACGAACCCACTGAATGGTGGTACAGGCCGCGTGGATTGTACTTGACCATGGGGTGGCTGGCCTTGATACTGGATATTGTACTGGATGACCACACCTGGTGGTGAACCAGAAACCCAACCCTGATTGCCTGTATTCAGAGGCCCCTGAGCTTGGGCTTGGGGGTTTTGACCAGCAGCTGCCGGTGGTGGTTGAGCGGCATTGCGCGCAAATCTCCCTAACACACGCGCAAGGGCGTCGTTCTCCGGTTGTTGCTGACCGCCAGCCTGATGAAATCCAAATAAGTTTGGGCGGGCTCCAGCCTGTGGTTGTTGTCGGGCAGCTTGAGGCTGTCGTAACTGACTCTGTGGGAGGTTGGTGTCCAGGACACTTTGTCGGCTAGAAGTCACCGAATGATCACTGATTAGCAGAGTAGTAATGCATCAGCAAAGGGCTTACCACGTTGGGCAGCTTTGTTGACGTTCAAGCCACGATCGCAAGCAATAGAAGTGAAAAATGTGTCCACATGGTAGTTTCTTTGGAGACATATTTGGTCCATCGGGTAAAGGCTGTGTCTCTGCCTGGGCGCCGGGTCTTCCTTGGTAATACATCTCCTCACGACAAATGATGCAAGTACGATCCGTCATCGCTGTCATTTCCTGCTCAGTTGCGTTGGGGTATCGCTCATCCATATTACGCGTAGCTGCGCGGTATCGAATCAACGCGCGCAGCCTTGTAATGAACGAGCGTCCAGTCAGGTATACGTCTCTGATGATGTTCAATGGCAGCCCATACAGAGCCACAATGAACAAGAAGAATAGGAGATATGTTATGAGCTTGAGGAAGTCTGAGTCCGTCAAACGAAGAATAAGATAAAGCAAGTGCAGTTCAAGCGTTGACATACCAGTTGCTAGTTCGATGTAAAAAATCCACATGCTCTTGTTTTGCCAGGGAGGTGCATTCTCACCACCTCTCTGTTGTGCACGGCGAATATCGATGACGCAGATCAGATACTTGGCTGTGACATTCATAGCACTAGCCATGAGGATAGCATACTATCGAATGCGTTAATAAAACACTCGCAGGAGTGTTGTGCATACCTACTTCGTTCGCAAACATCATCATCCCGCCAACACCATTTTTGGTTGTGCTGTCGACAGCGAAGGCAAACATGAATAGATCAACGAACCAAAGGATAGTGAATAAGCTGGTCATCCGGATGTGAAACAGGATTGGTGGTCCAGGATATGGGCGTTGGTCCATCTACCGAGAAATGCTACTCTGTAGCGGGGTTCAGATGGCAAGGAGAACAACGCACCCATTCAATACGATCGGAGGATAGCCAATGGAAAGATTTGACAAAGAGCAAGAATCCGAACATGAGAAGAAAGGGAATGTCGAAGTCATCTCGGAAAATAGTGAAGGCAAGGAGTGATTCAGTCACGAAGAACCAGAGACGGTCATAAAGGCGCTAAACTGGTCATTAGGCACGACAAATTGAACAAGTGTGAATGGTGACGGGATACCTCTATTTCCTGTGGCCTGAGAGAACCAAAGAATAGACGACGAGCGCATTGAGCACAAAGTAACGCAACCAAGAGCCCGAAATTGGCGAGGATCTAAAGAATGTTGGGATGGGGAGTGTTATACCGATTGAAAACTAATACTGACCAGAACACTCCGATTGCTCTTGGAGAGATGGATAGCAAGAGAGTAGAAATTGCTATGTCTCCTGAGCGCACTAGCGACAGTGGCAGAGACAGCGATGGAGGATACAGTAGCGTAGAGTAGTATCTTATGCGAACTCAGTGAAGTAAGGAGTCCATTTTCTCTTGTACGGAATGCGTCGTTCCATGGCATGGTGGTTGAGGTTGACGTCGAAGCTTCCTCGTCCAAACTCTCACGCCTTACTAACTTACGTGTCAATACGCAGTGACAACGCTTGTTACCCATTTTCAAGTTACCGCCTCAAAATCCGTTACAGTAAAGTTCTGCATCAAATGTGATCCATGGAAAGCTACCCCATAACGAATTTATGGACGGGAGCATGAGGCTCCAATAGTACTTAGGGTATGTCTCCTACGTTCGGACTGGACGAGGTCCAAGTCGCTTGATTCATTTCTAGTTGTGGTACGAGATGCACGGCGTCCCACCTATGATATACATGTTGTCCGGGAGCCTCTGGCTCAATAGCGCTCTCTTGGATTGAGGGTACCGGCGTGTCCCACACATTACGTTGCGAGATTTCTCACACGCTGATCGACCAGTCAACTTCGAGGAGTCAAAAGAACTGCAGAGGGATGCATTTCAGATATTGACGGGCCGGGTTCTGACCAAACCATTGACCCGAAGAGGTCTGAACAAAGGCCCCTACCTTGGACTAATCACAGATCTGTGGCAACATGTAGCGAGCCAAAGGCCAACTTTGTGTTCTCCCGATTCCGTCTTAACTTGTGGGCTCTCAAAACGACGAGATTCCCTTTCTGCCGTGTGACATGGCAAGATTGTTGGATGATTACTTTTTGTGAGTAGTACATAATTGAACCATGTAAAGAAGGTATTCTAATCGGCTCCGCGTAATTAGTATGGTTTTGGCCCAGCCAATTAGAGATCGCGAAATGGTAATAAGATTACTCTCTGCCGTTGTCTACGTCGTACAACCTTTTCCTTTTCAGCGTCCTGCCACTGAATAACTCTATTTTCTTTGTCGCCCAGACCGAAAATTTCTAGCCAGTTCCCGCTGATGTCCACTAGCATCAATCAATCGTCGGGGTTACGCCGACGGAATAATTCAGACTCCACGTCTGCTCCAAAGACGAGGCGGACTAACACTAGCAGTGATACTACGCGAAGCGGCATCCTGGGCACTTTTACCTGTCTCAGGACTGTTCTCATTTTGTCGGCTTTGGTAGTGTCTGGACTTTTTTGGTTTCGTTTACGCACTCCGTTGACTTCAACCCTCAACCGCTACGCCATTTGCTCGCGCTCTGGTGCAAGGATATACACCGTCGAGGAAGCCAATCCAACCGTTCAGTGTTTAGTCGTCGAAGACAAGTCTATTATCGATACTGGCTCTCTCGGTACTTTCTAGCATTATGGTTTCCATATCTTGCCCAACTCATGTTACCTATCTCAGGAGAAATCTTGGCTCGTTGGAATGCAGCCCACCGTTCCGGATCAGCACTGCAAATTCGATACATCAATGATCACTCGATCGTAGTGCCCGGACTGAGTGGTTAGTACTTCACTTCCACTTTAGACAGGACTCAAAGTGAGAATACTACATAGACTCTCATGTACACACGTTATGGTATGGGGCCAACCAGCAACCTCCCCTAGAAGCTGGCAAGTCGATTAATGGTGGGTATCAATCACAAAATGAGTTTTCCGCTCACTTTTGTTTTCGTAGAAACTGTCGCCCTCGTCAGAGACTATATCATGAAGCATCCGGACGTCTACTACAATACATCTAAATTCATAGAAGGTTCGGGATGGGACCACACTTCCTGGCTTGTGGAGGAGTGGCCTACTGCAGTATGTTATATCAGGGCATGCTTGTGAAAATTCGTGACATTTCTGTGGTTCATAAAGGATGCTCTGGATGATGATCCAGTTATTCGCGGGAGACCGGTGGTGCTTCAGAGCAAGGATGGTCATGCGTTGTGGGTATCCAAGACGGTGCTTCGACAGAGTGGTTCTCGAGTGGAAGATGTGGAAGGAGGTGTAGTAATTCGCGATACACATGGGGAACCCACTGGTTCGTCGGGTCCGCCGACTGCTTGCTGATATTATCTCACACTTGCCAGGTGTATTGCTCGACAACGCACATCAGTTAGTGAAGAGACCCACTCCAACAGAAGACGATCTTCGCAGAAGTTTTGCAATAACTGTGAAGGATGCCTTGTCAATGGGTTTGACATCTATACATGACGCCTGTCTCCGACCGGAATCACTGGAGTTTTTTGAGAGGTAAAATTTCAGTGTGCTATAATAGCTAGGGGCTCAACGTTACACTTGCAATTAAAAGACAGGCGTCCGAGGGTTTACTTCCCGTAGGTATAGGATCTGCTTTCCCTTCATTTTGTTGTCATTTTCTGTCCAGATCCGACTATATGGAATGCGTCACTTCAGCGAAGCTGACCATTATTGGGGAAATACTTCGAAGCCGATTATCAACGCGGGAAACGGACGTTTGAATGTTAGAAGCGTCAAATTATTTGCGGATGGTGAAGCAATTTTATATGCTGCGTAGATCCCGTATATCTTATACTTGCTAGGTGCTTTGAGGTCTGGTGGGGCAGCGGTAAGCACCGCATACACGAGTGCTTGCAATTTCTGATGACAACTGAACTCAGCTCTACGAACCTTATCACGACAATCCGAGTACGAAGGGGTTTATGCGCTTAGATGAGAAGGTACTGCATAACATCGTCCCTCGGTTTCTGAAAGATGGGTGGCAAGTGGTAGGTTTCTTCTTGAAGACAATGTGTCTACCTGCTGAATCTTCGTTCAAATCACCAGAATATCCACGCTATTGGAGACTACGCAAACAGTGTAGTGTTGGATGTCTTCGAGGCTTCTCTCAAGGATATCGATGTTACTGTGCTAAGACCTCGTCTCGAACATGCTCAGATACTAAGAGAGGAAGATATTATTCGTATGGGCAGGCTAGGTGGTGCGTCGTTTTTATCTCAATTCTAGATCAAGCATTTTTAAAAAGCTTCCTTGCATCGCAGTGATTGCAAGCGTGCAACCTACTCATGCGTACGTAACCTCTTCAGTCTTCACGACTCATGTCTTGAACCAAATGCGGTACAGCACCAGCGACATGTGGTTTGCCGAAGATCGTCTTGTATGTAAAGGGAATGGGAATCATCATTCTTTCTCACAAATTTTCTCGCTACAGGGACCCGAGCGGGTGAAAGGTCTGTATGCCTTTCGCTCCCTCCTGGATCATGGTTCTCGGCTTGCCCTCGGCTCCGACTTCCCGGTGGAAGACATGAACCCCCTCTCTAGTTTCTACGCGGCAGTAACAAGGTTATCTCCCGAAGGCACTTCTCCCAAAGGGCCCTCTGGCTGGTGAGCGATGATACAGAATATCGCACACGTGGGATCTAATTGGCTTTCAGGTTCCCGGAGCAATGTCTGAGTCGTATTCAAGCATTACGAGGTGTGTTTCATGATATCTCTTGTTCAACTCTGGCGTCTCATGTCAGAGATGACAGGTATGACCATCGACCCCGCGTATGCTTCTTTCACAGAAGAAATACTCGGGTCAATCACCCCCGGCAAACGTGCAGACTTTGTCGTTCTCTCCCGGGATATCATGACAATTTTGCCCGACAAAATACTTGGAACGCGGGTACAGGCGACTTTCATCGATGGAGAGCTCGTGTATGGCCGTCTGTAGGAGCAAGTTGTGTATGTAAATTGTCGGGTTCGGTACGATCATGAAGATGCGATGCTATTTACGTAACCACCAATGTAACTATTTTGGAAACCGCGGCGGTTGCTACAGACGCGTCGCGTCTTCGAAATCTTGACATTCCAGAAACAACTCACCAATTGTCAGCTACTTACCATGCCCTCGTCCCAATCCCCTGTCTCTGGGGAGAAACGCAAGCGAACTGTGGATCAAGCCAGTCGAAAAAGGCTTGCACTCGAGAGTCCCGGTGGTCCCCAAGCCAGTGTAACTGACTGTGCTAGTGGAAGTTCCAAGGAGCAGTACTGGATGATACAATGGTATTTCATTCCCAACGTCTTTAATACACGTCTGTATGATGCTACCGTCAATAGGCGGAAGCCTCAGTACAAGAAGCACAAGACTTGGGATGGTGATGCAGTTCTCGTGCTGAATGGCGCAAAGGGAACCATGTACGACCTAGAAGGCAAACTGTATGCGACTTCTTCTTTCAATATCCACGACCACGAACTAACTGTATCTTTTTACTTTCTTGCAGCATTGGTGCCGGCTCTCTGAACGCTCCAGGAGCAGCGGAAGGCGGAGAGTATGAATTCGGAGGAAGAGAGGTTGGGATTGACCACTCTATTTCAAAGGCGAACTATTTATCTGGTAAATGCTTTGGTCGTGGCTTCAACGTGACTTCAAACGCCACCTCCCTTTCTACATCATCCGTCCAGAAACAGTTCATTCCGTTGAAGCCTTCGAATCTTGCTACTCCTTATAAAACGCCTACGAGGAAGGTCGTAGATTTACAGCCTGTTAATCTGCTCTCAGGTCAGTCAGATACAACCGCGCAAGGGCCCCGAGAATCAAGGTCATGCTGGACTGTAAACTGGTACGCATATATCACACTTCCATGATCATATCGGTAACAGTGACCTAGGCGCCGTCCTCAAGCCAGAAAACACAAGACATGGGACGGTGATGCATTCATCCAGCTGGTTGGAAATCAGTTAACTGTGATCTCCGAGAAGGGTAAAATGTTTGGGTTCTTGACTCTCACCTTTTCTTATACTGAGGCATACCTGGATACAGAATCGGACGTAAAGACTGGGATGGTCTCCCACTCCAGAGCGGATACTGCTTTTATGCTGGAAATAAGGAGATCTCGCTAGATTCACCCATTTCATCTTCGAGACTACCATCGGTTACTGGTGTTGAAGAGGAAACGAATGATCCTGATGATGTTAACTTGGACAGATCGTCGCCAACACCTGCAGTCGTCCTACAACAGAGTCATTTGTCAAAGAAGGAAAATATACATCAGGCGCAAGTCTCCAAGAGCTTTGTTCCGCCCGCGTCATTCTATGGCCAGCTCCCTAAGAAACGGCTCACTGGTCCCTTGTAATCAAATATCTTGAACTGGATAGCTGTTATTCACATTGCTTCTAGGCACGATCCGGATGCTGAGGGTGCAGTGGTCATGAAGGCACCAACTAAAGAACACGCTGAAAGACTCAACAAAAAGTACTGCGGTCTTTCTAACGCTCTCGATCCAAACTAACATATCTACGCTAGGGATCTGCCTATTATTCCGGTTGTTCTTGATCCTGTTATTGCAAAGCATTTACGACCTCACCAAATCGAAGGTTGCTTTATCAGTCAAAGAGATAAGCACAATACTAATTTTCAGGTCTCTGCTTCTTGTACGAGTGCGTCATGGGTTTCCGCAAGCACGAAGGTCAGGGTTGCATCCTCGCAGATGAGATGTCAGCTTTCTTTCTTCCGTTATTCCTATCCAAATGTTGACTATTGAAATATTTTAGGGGTCTCGGGAAGACACTGCAGGTGTGTACCATGTCTCAGCAACTGTTCGTTGCTGATTTAAGATAGACCATCGCGCTGGTTTGGACCCTCCTCAGTAAGATCATACGTATATCATTTCTTCAGGTATCTGACGTCCGTACAGAACAAAACCCTTACGGTGGTGGTGTGGGTGTCATTGGAAAGGCATTAATTGTTTGTCCAGTGTCACTCATTAACGTGAGCTTGAGTGGTGGAAACAAATAACACTAGCTGAGATTAGTTTCAGAATTGGCGCGCTGAATTTCGCAAATGGTGGGTTAAAGCAGGTAACACGGCACTTAGATGACTACCTGACCACACTTACAAATCAGGTTGGGTCGTGACCGCGTCGGTGTTTTGGCCGGGGACAAGGACAAGTCCCAGATCAAGCAGTTCTTGAACTCGTATGTAAAACATGTTCCAAAGGTTCCCAATTCTTATAATGCCGTTTTAGACGCGTTCATCAGGTCCTCGTAATCGGTTACGAGAAATTGCGGAGTGTGATGTGAGTGGCAAGCAACTGTCCTTTCAGCCGATTGTGAAACAGCTCGATAGAAAAGACCTCGCATTTTGCAAGTGAGTGAAGAGGCCACTTTTCTCTGGTCTACACCATAACTTTCAATCATTAGTCCTCCGATTGGCTTAATAATTTGTGATGAAGGTTCACCAACTCACTAGTTGTTAATTACATTCTTAAAATATCGAAACAGGTCATAGATTAAAAACTGCAAATAACAAGACATCCATGATGTTCAAGGCACTTCGTACACCTCGGAGAATAATCCTCTCCGGGACGCCTATCCAAAACGATCTGGGTGAATTTCACGCCATGGTGAGCTTCATCCAAATCCTAACGCATGGGTATTGTAACGATAGGATTCGTATAGGCCGATTTTTGTAATCCCGGTCTGCTTGGTAGGCACCGCACCCCCCACGTGTCTGGTTGACTAACCTTAATACAGATGACTATAATACATTTCGACGGGTATACGAGGCTCCCATTCTGAAGAGCAGGGCGCCTGATCGCACTGCAAAGGAACTCGAGATCGGAGAAGCACGATCGGTCCAAGTGAGTCTATTATAGTGTCATCTTCCTTCGGTTTTATTTGACATGACTAGCTGTCTACCATCGCAAAGAGCTTCGTGCTGCGACGCGAGGCAACAATCTTGAAGAATTATCTGCCACCCAAATGTCAGCATCCGTCATTTTTCGTTCCTCTCTGTTGACTTGCAATGCAGATGAATATGTCGTGTTTGTGACCCCATCGAAGTTGCAGCTCTCCATATTTGCCACGATCCTCAAGCCAGAGAAGCTGGACACTTTGGTCGAGGGGTCGACTGCCGAGTCTCTTGCCCTTATCGGAATGCTGACGAAGGTCAGCAATAGCCCAGTCCTCCTGAAAGCTCAACTTGATAAAGCCAAAACGTCCAAACGAGGGCACGAGATACGCCCAGGCATTATAGAAGCAGTGCGACTTCTTCCAGAGCGAGCACAAATTGAAGACTTTTCTCTCAGTGGTAAGCCTAGCCTCACTTGCATAATGCAGGACGGTGACACGTATTACAGGCAAGTTGACCGCTTTGGCGAGCCTCCTTGCAACACTTCGACAGGTATGTAAGGTTGGATCATATAGTCTGAGCGAAACCTCAAGCAACGAACAGCACACAGAGGAGAAATGCATCTTGGTGTCCCACTATACTTCTACTCTCAATATTCTCGAAGCCTTCTGCAAGAAGAAATCCTATACCTATTTGCGTTTAGACGGGTGAGTAAGATTAAGCTCTAGTTCAAGACCTCAATATCACGATACAATTCCAGACAAACACCGGCTGCAAAAAGACAAGAATATGTCAATGCCTTCAATAAGTCTTCCCAGCAAACCCATTGTCTGTTTCCTCTCCGTACAAGCGATTGTGTGTGCTGATATGACTAACAGTCCTGTTTCTGCTGAGTTCTAAAGCGGGCGGCGTAGGACTTAATCTTATCGGTGCCTCGCGTTTGTGCCTCATAGACTCTGATTGGAATCCAAGGTCAGGCCTGCTTAACCTTTTTGAGCGTCTCTCATATTTCCTTCAGCCATGACCTACAGTCAATGGCACGAATACACCGGTCCGTCGGTTTTAGCCTTGCTTCTCAGCTCGATAATCATTCTGTGAGGCAGCGATGGTCAACGACGGCCAGTTTTCATATACCGATTCTTGACGGCTGGGACTATTGACGGTAAGTATACTTAGTATTCCATGACTGCAATCTCTCAACTTACTACAGAGAAAATCTTCCAACGACAAGTCACCAAGATTGGGTTGAGCAACTGTTCGTGGCACGTTCGTTTAATGTGTCTTTACTGAATTTATTTCCCTAGCCCTTATGGGAAATGTAGGGCGATCGCTCTCCACTCTCTGGCCTACTAATTTTTCGCCCAGGAAACTGCCGGATCCAAAGCGGATTCATTCACCCGGAGAGATGTGGGTTACTTTCTAACCAAAGTAAACAACGTGTTTAATTCATATTTAGCTTCGGGACATCTTCCGCATTCAACCCGATACATCTTGCAATACCCATGACCTCTTAGGTTGCGAGTGCGGCGGCCGAGAGTTGCCACCTGTTGACAGCGTGGATGCGATTATCAAATTGGAGGAAGATGCTGAAGGGAACGATGACTGTTCCGAACAAGGATTTATCAACGCATCTCAGCTAAACCCGGTCCAAGTCGATAAGGCGGTGAAGGCGGTGATTAAGCTTCATTTTGAATAAAAGCTTATTATTGACTTGTCTACTAGGAGCTTCGAAAGAAGAGGGCCGAGCTCGCTGCGCTTGGGGAATGGACCCACATCAATTGTCTGCGACGTCACGTTCATCACGACGTGCACGACGATGTCCTACGACGCATTCTTTACTTTTCAAGTGACGATAACATGGACCAGGTCGATCTATCCGGGTCACAATCAAGACTGGACTCGTTATTTACCTTGGTTGACCTTGAAAACGTTGTGGCTATGGATGAGAAACATTCCTTGCCGTCCGTACGGGACGTTCCGGGAGGGACTGTCTGCTTTTTATTTGAAAAGATATCGACGTCGTCTTTGGAAGAAGCTGGCGCCAAGGCTGGTCAAAGAGCCTAAGGGAGGGAATCCTCCACTTTCAGGTCATACAGGCTAGTTAACTTACTGAAATTCGGACGCATGCCTCGTTCAATTACTTCCTCTACATAGGTATAGTATGGATCAATCCCTAGATGAAGATGTATCCTATCGGTCTAATAGACGTGCGGGGGCGGTTTTGCGACTGCGCGCAAGCAATGGGAATACATGCAGTGGTGGTCTGAGGTCCTCCAGGTCCTCATCGACAGCGCTGATCTTCTTCAGGAGCGTGGCTATCTCGTTCTCCTTCAGACCGTACTCTCGAAATTTTCGTGCCCTAGCCCTGATCGAGTCCCACCGGGGGTGAACTCCCGTAAGATCCAGCAACTTCTGGAATAGCCCCGTCAGCCAGCTAACCCTCTCGTACGTGAAACCTAAACCACAACCATGGGCAATGAGAAGGTCGTGGACCACCTGTCGAGAGGCGCAATATCGTTCGTGGAACAATGGACTCGAGGTTATACAAGCCTGACCGACAGTGTGGATCCCGCAATCTGCGAAGTGAGAATGGTTGTCCAGCCACCAACTCTCCATACTTTCTTCATGTTCGAGATGAGTGATGACGAGGGCAACGGGGACCTTCATGTGGCAAAGGAAGTCGTGGAATAGCAGGTAATTTTGCTCCATACTGACGGTGATCCTGCCTTTCCGTATACAGAACAACAGCAAGCTGATGCCCCCGGTCTCGGACAAGTACGAGACGAGACGATAGGCCTTGAAGATAGCGCCGATGAGACAATCAGAGTCCCTGAGCTTCTCAGGCTCGTTCAAGCCAACAGTGTCGAATATACGAAAATCCCGCCCTTGGATTGTGACCTCGTAAGCTTTAGCGTCCAGAGTGCAACTCGAGGCACTGGATGATGTTTTTGCTACGTCCTGACCCATGATGAGGTTGATGACCGAGCTTTTTCCGGCCCCCATTTCTCCAAAGAGCACAATGTTGGACCGGTTCTGCATCGGCTGAGGCTCACTGGTCAGGGGCATTGGCAAGGTCTGTGAGAGATAACACGCAAAGCACATCATTTAGGCTTGGTTAACACAACATTGGGGTTGGATTCTGACCCTGCTCCTGTTCAATAGTGCCATATCCTCTTTGTCCGCATCCGCAACGGGAGCAGTAGCAGAGTGCTGGACCATGGCCGTTCTGCTGAGTGCAATAGGAAAGAAAAAGTCCTGGAAGACGAGGACAAGGGTGCCAGTGGAGGCAGTGGCAGAGTGGGTTGAGAAATGGGTCGAATGAGTGTCGGTCTAGGTGCCAGTGATATGATAAATAGCGCAGTGGGCATGACGTCACCGTTAGATCGATCGTTCTGGCCCCATCACTCGTGGATCAAGAAGAATGGCGAGTTATTTCTCCCACAACACCTCGTTGATGTCGGCAGGGGCCCGGGGTGACGGGGCGTATCATTTTGTGTATGCCGGCATTCATCACTTCAGGTTCGATCGAACTGCCCATATCTTTCCATGTAGATACCTTTTACCTTTGCCAGTGGAACATCTTGCGCGTACAATCAGGCAACTACTTACATTTTATATCATTTACTCGGGAAAAAAAGACAGCTCATAACAAAATTGGGGCTCATCAGTGTAGGAAGTCAACTAGGGAACGTAACCGATTGTGGCCCGGGATTGACTGCATTCCATCGCGGGATGTGGGATGTTGTATTCGTACGCTGGTCTGCACCATACGTCTTTGGTAGCGCAGAGTGCGTAGAATTAAGAGGCATAGCCTTCTTCCGCTCATTGTCGCGCGAGCCCGGTTCTATCGCGGGCTTGTTCGCGTCCTTACTCTCGTCTGGCGCGCCACTAGGTTCGTCTTTCTCCTCTTCCTTCTTCGCCCCATCCTCTCCTTGCACCCCACCACCCGGACCGTCCTTCGTCTCCGGATCACCCTTCTCCATCATCTCTGCGATCCTCTTCGCAGTATCCTGATCCAATTTGCAGCGTTGCGTCAACACCTTGAGAACATCCCTCTTTTTTGGGCTCCTATGTTTCGCGATGAAACTTCTCATTCCCTTCCCGAGCTTAGCGAACCAGTTTTCCGTTTCCAACATAAAGGCATCGTTTTTAAGGGCGCAGCCTTTGAGAAGTTCGCGGATCTTCTTTTGCGACTCCGTGAACTTGAGATCCTCTCCGGGAGTATCGTCCCTCACTGCTGTGATACAGGCATGGCCATCGCTCTTGATCCCGTAGTGCTCTATATGGTTCTTGTTCCTCATCCACCAATCCTCCATTTCTTCTTCCCTCTCGAGGCCGGTGAAGACAAGCGCTATGGGTACCTTTGTGCTGCAGAGACATTCACAAAACAACCGGTAGTTGCTCTGCGTAGTCGCCGTTATTCTTCCCCCGCGCATGCAAAATAACAAAAGGTGGATGCCGCCAGCGGCACTGAGCTTCATGATGAGTTCATAGGCCTTTTCGATGGCCTTCAGGTAGCCATTTACCCCATACTGGGGTTCCTCAAGGCCGATGGTATCGAAGATGGCGAAATTCAAGCCATCGAAGGGGATGATGTATCGTGTGGATTGCATAGTACAACCTTCAACGTTGGATGAGACTTCCGCAACCTCATTCTGAGCGATGAGGTTGATGACGGAACTTTTTCCGACACCAGTTTCACCGAAAAGCACGACGTTAATAGTGGGAAGCTGCGTTGTGGCCGATATATCTGTATGATCCAACTATTCGTAAGTTCTACCAGATGGCTGTCGTTTACTAGCACAATACCTGCTAGAGATTCAGTGTCGGAATCGGTTTTCTTCCCATCCACTTCCCCTTGTACGCTTCGTCTGGAACTCAAAAATCGAGGATTTATCACCTAGAACAAACGTAACAGACGAAAATCAATGGGGGTGATGGTAACCACTTATGACAACAAAAGATGACCTTCAAGTTGTAAAGTCGATCCATGGTGATGAGAACGAGATTATAATTGAGGATGAGCTAAAGGAACCCTCTCCTCCACGACGACTTGGGTGGTGGGGGATGGATGCGGAAGGGTAAACGGAAGGTTTTGGCAAACAGCGTTGCCTCATGGTTGATCACGCGGTGGCTACTTAACACGCTGATGTCGGACGACGCCCATCTTGGAGCGAGCAACAAATTGGTACCATGCATACTTGTCGTGTTATCAGTAGAGTGGAATTGCAAAGGATCCACTCGGATTGTCGGTTTCCACGGATGCCCATAAGCTAGTATGTCCTTCTCCTCGGAAAAAAATAGTTAGTTAGGACCTGGACAACTCTGAGCGTCTGAAACGGAGAAAGGGTGGCATCGGATAAGCCTTGCCCACCTTCGGATGTATTGCAACGTGTTGCATCAAGATAACGACATCGATGAAATGCCTCATGGAGCAAGCAAGTCCCTGGGCCCTGGTGACGTCAATGGGGTCAGATGGTTCAAGTCAACATACCCAGAACAGAGACTAATTTGAAGGATACAAACCCGCACAGACTATGTTTCTTGCATTTCTGCATCGCTGGTACCCCCAGCCGGCAATTAATGTTTCGTGTGAGCGATGTTGGTTTGTCGCCTATTTTTCGCACGCCCCCGCGACAAGACACAGACTTTCTATATTTGAACATGAGAAAATATTGTACATAGCCGTTCTGAAGCGTCCGCGTCATGATAATTTTGACCCCGCTGGCATCGTTCGACGATCGTTCGCCCAAGCGCGCCGCATCTGAGAGGGAAATGCGCCACCCACATCTCAAGTAAACGATCACTATCATATACTGTAAAGCAAGTTCGAATGATATGTGTTTTCCCTGTACATCCTTGTTCTTCGGTACCGTAAATTCATACTGTGGACCCACCGGGGTTTTATTGGCAACTCCCACCAAATCTCAGCCTTTGCCATGATTGGCTGTGTAGGCTCGTGGTACTAATGAGGAGGCGCCATCAGGCTGACAGTCGTCTCGTGGGGCAAGCAAGGCCGGCAAACCGGAACCTCGCTGAAAGCCTGAAACTAACCATTCTCAGGCTTGTTTCGGACACCATGCCTAAAATCGAACCCTCTTGGGAGCGGTAGTTTTACAAACATCTCATGTCTCACGATCATGCTCTGGTATAATGTTCGCTATGGCCCGGCGGGCCGCATCGGGGATCCGTGGTGTGGCTGGTCATACTGAATGTTGGCACGACTCTACGGCTCTTATCAGTGCGTCACGTTTTTATCACTTGCACCGAAGTGCCTGCTGATGTGCACGATGTACCGATTTCTTGTAACTGCAGAGTCGATGTTTGCGTTTCCTAACGGTAGTCCACGTGTTGACAAACAACCCTTCGGGTTGTGAGTGGCAGTATAACGGCCCAGGGTTATTCATCCCCTCGTGGAATCCTTTTTGAGCAAGCACACCTTTCGCTGGTCCTAAGTGGTACCGAGAACCCTTGTCGCCGATGGTCCGTCAAATTCTATGATCATTTTCACTACAGCGTACTCTGTATTTATGTAATTTCTCTAGGATGCATCAGGCCCTACGCAAAACGTGATCGTCTTTGGAGAAGCTGGTGTCGGCAAAAGTTCAATTATCAACCTCGTCGTTGGCTCGCGGGTCGCAAAGACCTCTCCAGATGCGGCCGCTTGCACCGTCCACACTCATCCACACGATGTTATCATCGACGGGAAAACGTACAGGCTGTGGGACACGCCCGGCCTCGATGGAGGTACTCTAGGACGTTTTCGGGCTGCCATTGCAGAAAAGAACTTGAAGACGTTTCTTCAAAAGCACCTCAGAAAGAACGAGATATCTTTGTTGATCTACTGCATTCGTGCTTCCAGAGCTAAACGAGCGCTAGTCCGCCACTACCAATCAGTATGCTTGGCTACCCAAACACGTGAAAGCCCTGTGCCCATGGTCATTGTCATAACCGGACTGGAGAATGCTTTGGGAGATATGGAGAATTGGTGGGACAGGAACGCTGCCGACCTTTCGAATCATGGCATGGAATTCGTTGACCACGCATGCATTACCTCTATCAACGACGACTCACGTGACCTTGAGCTTACTCGTACACGGCGAAGATATTCGCAGGGCGCCATCCGGGACCTTATATCCAGAAATTGCTTTCCTCGTGGTCAGTGCGAGAATACTACCACGCAGCACGCTCAGGCTGCCGAAAAGTGGGATGACTCGAGCAGATGGAGTGGTACTATTGGGAGGTATCTTGTGTCTACATATACCCTGCTCTGGTCACGGGCGGTGACCCTGTTGGAGCATTGTCAACTGGACATTTACAAAAAGTAGCAACCTGTTGACTTGTAATGTATTTTGTACATCATCTGTTGCATGGGGCCGGTAAGGAATCTACGGCTTATTATGTTGAAGAAGTTGCGACGAATCTGATAACGCAGCACTGATCAAAGATAGGCGCTGACAGGCCTTGGCTCAGCGTCCACCCAGCGTCACCGAATTAAATCTTACTGTAGGCTTTACTTTACTAACAGTGCACTCCTACCTACCGGCACTTTGTGATCACGCCATCTCCAGCCGCCGCAAACGCCCCCTGTTTTCCTATCAGGACTGCCAACTTCTTCCGTTTTAGTAATCGGGCAGCTAGACGAATCCATCGACCCCAAGTTCTGTAGCGAGATTAGGATCTTGCCTATTCCTAATCGCACAACCTCGGCATAGCAAGGTTGGGGATTCCTTGCACACTCTCCCATATATTTTCGTCACATCATAGCTAACCATCCAAATCACAGATGATGCATGATATTGTCTTCATCGGAGAGACCGGTTCGGGAAAGAGCTCGGTCATCAATCTCATTGCAGGTCGCCCTTGCGCTTCAGTTTCTTCCAGCGCGAGCCCGTGCACGGATCAGTTCAGTTATCACGACGTGTCGATTGGGGGGACATCATATAGGCTCTGGGATACCCCCGGATTAAACCCACCGTCGGGTGCCAAGGATAGGCGCCGCTCCCTTACCAAGTTTCTCCAAGAGAAGCACAGTAGCGGCCATCTCGATCTACTCGTGCTCTGTATCAAAGGAAACAGGATCAGTAAAGTCACCTCGCAAGTGTACACAACTTTTTGCCACGCTTCGCGTGAATTCGGGATCCCGGTAGTGATTGCCAAGACGCACCTCGAGAGAGAGCAGCAAGGCATGGAGGAGTGGTGGAGAAGAAATGAACAAAACTTGACAGAGTTAAAGGTAGACGGTCACGCATGCCTCACCTCCCTGCCCCAGCCAGCGTCCGCTGCAGAACAGCAGCTTATAAAGGATTCAGAGCAGTGCATTCGCACCTTGATTTCAAGAGGCTATAGGCTACCACCCTTGTCACCACAGCCTGATCGTAAATATCTAGATAACGTTGAAAGGACCGGTTGCGTTATATGCTGACGATATAGACAGTCAATCCAACATGGTATTTGTTCTCAGCATTTACATAGTACACGTACAAATATTAGCGCCTATGCCAGATTAGATACATTCAGGCCAGTGAACTTAGAAAGTCGGCACTGAGCCTTCCACAGCCACCACACTGGTACTTCATGGGCTCGTCACATTCGACCCTCGATCGAGTACTGTCAGTGAATTCGATCCCTCTACCCCTTGTGTTATTTTGTCACTGACCATCCGAGTCACAGATACGGCATGTCGTCATCATCGGCGAGACCGGCTAGTACGAGTCAGGAAAGAGCTCCATCATCAATCTCATCGCAGGTCGCGAATGCGCGACAGTTTCTCCCGACGCAACGCCGTGTACAAGTAATTTCGCCTCTTACGAAGTCTCGATAGAAGAAAGAATATACAGGCTGTGGGTACCCTCGGGCTTCTTGAAGTCGGTGTTTGGCAGGCGGGCGACCTTGACGACCGGCCTCAAGAAGTTTTTCCAACTTGAGAGACGCCGTCGCGTTCAAGGAAGCAGGGCCAGCCTCGAAGGCATGTCGGTGGCCTACATAATGGTTTGCCACGGTCAGATTAGGATCCCGGTGGTGATTGCCATAACTTGCCTCGGAAAAACACAGCTAATTAGTATGGATGTGCGTGGGGGGGACGGAAATGAAGGAAGTTTGGGAAATCTTGGGTTAATATTTGACGGTCAGGTGTGCATTACTTGCTTTCCATCACTATCATGGGTGGGCTCTCCAGCGGGAAATTCGGTTTTATTTTTATTTTCACAAAAGTATTCACAATGACTCGCTTCGTCAAGGCTGTCAGACCAGGAAAATGTGTGGTATGTTGACACTCCAATTGAAGCATTCGATATATTCGTTACATCCCTAAGTTGGCGCCAGACATGTAGATAAAACGCTTCCACGTACAGTTCACAATTGTATTTCGTTCATTTAAACAACAATCCATGGTAGTAGCTAAGGGAATAAATATCCCCGGAGACTTCTGGTCTCGAGTATCTAAGGAAAGGCCTCAGTCCTTTGATCACAATATGATGGAATCAATCCAACTGAGGTCCTGCGAGATTGACGCTTTCCTTGACATCGCTTTCGTATAACTTGAAAGCCCTTTGGAACATCCCTGCAAGCTTATGGACTTCACGATCAAAGGCTTCCTTGTCAGCCCAAGCCAATGCAGGGTTGAGAAGCTCGCGAGGAACGCCTTCAATGCTTGTGGGGATTTGGAGACCAAACACGCCGAAAGTCTCGTATTCGGCAGTGAGGAGTTCACCAGAGTGGACAGCGTCGACAATACGGCGAGTATATTTCAAAGAGCAACGCTTGCCAGTGCCGAACTTGCCGCCAGTCCAACCAGTGTTGATTAGCCAGCAGGAAACATTGTGTTTGGACATTCGGCTCGCCAGCATCTCAGCATAACGGCTCGGCTAGTAACCGAGTCAGAATTGGGCTGGAAGATACGACTTGAAGTCAACGTACGTGGAGAACAATGAAGGGTGCACTGTAACAGGTAGAGAACGTTGGGATCGGTTCGAGCACACCGTCTTCAGTACCAGGGGTTTTGCTGTAGGTTTGCGCAAGTCAACAACCATAGAATAATTGCCGAATAGCAAGAATACACTCACGAGGTGTACCCAGCGAGGAAGTGATAGCTTGCTTGGTCCGGGGACAGCTTGCTTACAGGGGGCAGGACACCAAATGCATCGCAGGTCAACATGATGATATTGCTGGGCTGCCTTTCCACTGTGCACGGAATTTTGGCGTTTGGAATATATTCTATAGGGTAGGCGCAGCGGGTGTTCTCAGTGATGCTGATGTCATCGTAGTCGGGAACACGAGAGGCGGGATTGTACACCACGTTTTCGAGGATGGAGCCGAATCGGATGGCGTCGTAGATCTCGGGCTCTTTTTCCTTGGAAAGATTGATACATTTGGCATAGCAACCACCTTCGATATTGAAGACACCAGTGTCGGACCAAACATGCTCGTCGTCACCAATAAGCAGTCGGTTGGGATCAGCCGAAAGTGTGGTCTTGCCAGTGCCACTGAGACCGAAGAAGAGAGTGACATCGCCTTTCTCTATGCCAACGTTTGCGGAAGAGTGGAGGGAAAGTTGGCCGAACTTGACGGGCTGAAGATAGTGCATGACCGAAAAGACACCCTTCTTCATTTCACCTGCATATTCGGTACCAAGGATAACCATCTCCATGCGCTTGAAGTTAATCTCGACGGAGGTAGTAGAAGACATGCCCTTGGTAAACCGGTTTGCAGGGAACTGCCCGGCGTTGTAAATGATGAAGTCCGGTTCACCAAAGTTGGCAAGTTCCTCTTCCGAGGGACGGATCAACATGTTGTTCTGAAAATTCATCAGTCGGACACAGGAGTGGGGTTAACGGAAAAGCGGACCATGAAGAGAGCGTGATAGGCAAGGGCACAAATCACTCGAACTTTGATGCGGTACTTGGGATCCCACTGAAAGAGATGATGAGCGGGTTTATAGAGAGCTGAGTGAAGATACCTACCCCGGCGAAACCGTCAAAGACATAAACGTTGTCACGAGTGTTGAGGTAGTCGATGGCACGCTCACGGTTGATTTCAAACGTGTCTAGATGGAAAAGGGAATCGGATGGAGGTCGCGGATCATGAGATGTGACTTACGCTCGTCCATCTTAATGTTGACGGAACCCCACCAGACGTCGTCCTTGGAGGTCTCCTCATAGACGATGCGCTTGTCCTTGGGGCTTCGGCCGGTCTTTTTACCGGAAAAATTGATCAAGGCACCAGAGGAAGAGATGATGGCACCCTCGTTGCGGATCGCGTCTTCGTACAGCTGAGCGACGGGAGCATTGCGCTTCAGTTGGATGCGGTCCATGTCAAAACCTGCCTGCGAGAAATACTCGAGGTCGCGGCCGATGACTACATGGAGTCGATGAGATGAGAAGGGCGGGAGGAGAGGATAGCTCACGGTTGGAGAAGAACTGGTTGTCTACGGGCTGGGCATAGTTGCGGTGGAGGATGTGTGGAGTAACGTAGGGAGTCTGGTGAGATAGGACCATTGCTATGGGCGATGGAGTGATGGGCTGGAATTGTCAAAGCAGTCAGAGTGGGTTTTATATGATCCGTAGGTCTCGGGTGACCCTGGCGGGAAGATCAGATTATAGTGCGGGGGACTCACTCGGCGGTGTCGGTGTCGGCGTGTGAAGAGGGGCGATAATTTACAATGACGTTTTATACCTGTCGACAGCCACTGCGCTAGGGTACTCATCTCCCATAATCTTCCGATGCTCTCCGCGCGAGTCTTTCCGCCCGCCGTCTCAATGTGTGTTAGTATCGAAGTAGTCCTACCAAGTCAGTCGTCAGAACGGCACTAGAGAACGAAGCGAATGTTCCTTCCCGGTTCGCTCCGAAGCTCCGAGACTGGATCCGGCTCGGCAAACACATGTCTCATCACGCGCGACGATAGTCCTGTATGGAACGCGACGGGTCAGCACCACCTGTGCATACCGTGTCACAGCGACGTCGGACTGGATAAATCTCATTTTTTGCGCGAATATCAGGACAGCCTGTGGATAAACTTGAACCTTGCACAACCTTTTGCTTGCTCCGGTTGTTTGTCGCTATGTTGCCACATCCACTCCATTCCATTCCGACAAGCACTAGTACCTTCGGCCGGCTCTCAAACTTGAATGCTATTTCGGGCTTTGTGACGGCGATCAATGTCCGAATCACGGTCATTACATACGACTCTCGAATTTCGATGCACACCTGAACTCAGGTGAGTCTACATGTAGCCATGCCAGATCCCGCTTCAGTGTTTTCCTGTGCTGTATGACAACAGTTGAAAGTGAGTAAGTCATGACGTGGCAGCAGCCTGAGACTGACCATTCCCCTGATCAGGGTATGTACGTAGTCTCGGACTTGGCTTGTCAAACTTATCTGGGTGATATTATACCCTACATAGATTCTTATCCCCATGGGTAAGAGGACGAGAGCAAACGGACCAAAAAAAAAATCCTCGTATCTCGCTATCTATGTGCGGTGGTCTGATTTGGCAGGTCCCTCACTCGGGCACTCAGTCAAATGCTCACATGACCAATCTCGTGTTCCTCGCCCTTCACAACCTCTTTTAGCGAAGCACGTTATTCCTCAGATCGTACGGTCCCGTCGTGGTCATTCGACTTCGTGTGCAGAGAAGCGAGTATCAGAGATGTACTAGTAGGCCATCTTTTTCATTCCTCCGAGTCCTCGAGCTTAATTTGCCCGCTTATAATATATTTAGGCCTGGGATATTACCGTCGTGGAGACCTGCAGCGGCTCAAGCCAGCAGGCATGTTTCGATTCAGTTCGATTCAATGCATGCGCGTATTTCTCCCCTCTCTTCCTGTTCGCACCCCGTTTTGCATTTGCTTGCGCGTGGAGCCTCTACGTATCACGTAGATCGATCCCTCTCTTCCATATGATTTTCAGATGCCGATGCGTTCGTCACGCCAACGAGCGCATCGCAAATATTCCTCGATGCTATAAATACCCTATTGTTGCCCCTGTTATAGATGTGTCGCTTGTGTCGCTCGTGAAGTCTGCGTCACATCCTTCAGCATTTCCATCCTCTTGACCTTGTCCCCGGGCCGATGCTCGCCTGCTCGCTCTCCCACGCCCCCCCTCCCCCAGGTTGGGCAGTGCCGGTGTCATCCCTGACTGACTCATCTATCATCGATGTGCCTCTGTAGACCCTCAAAGCCAGGCCCTATCGTGGCAGGGGCTTTTAATGATTACGCGCGCTGGGCTCGAGATAAGATCCCGAGCCAGGGCTTCACAGGCCAAGCCAGGCCCATACCAAGTCGTTTAAGTAAGTAACACCAGGATCCCCGATAATACCGAGGGTACTACTAGACACTGAACAGCATTTTGATTGACCGGGTCCGGAGAAAGTCGGAGGTGGGTGGTTCTCGCAATGACACGGCGGTCCCATCAGGGCCTGGAACCCATCTCGGCGTTCAAAACCGGAGGATGTTTCCTAGTGTGGTACCGTGGCAGTGCCTCGGAGGCACGCGTACAATGTTTCAAACTACTTAGCAACGGCGGCTCATTGGCCAGTCTGCTAGGTGACAGCCCTGCAGTCGCCATTGACAGAGCCACGGTCTGGCAACGGCTGAGCTAAATGATACATACTCAACCGTAACATCCCGGAAACGCAGCGACCAGCTCACGATCCTAGCTCTCCCCATCATGTTTCGTTCATCTCACGACATCTGAGGGTACTACTCCAAATCGCTGCGCAGTGCATATAGCCAACACATGACAACCTACGTGGTCTATTGCAGAAACCCAATTAAGTAAGAATAAAAGAAAAACTGGTATCAGGTAAACGGATTACAAGCTTGAAAAGTTCGCATGCAAGGCAAACATGTGATGAACAGAAAATTGAGACAATCGTGATGTTCAGTCACACGTGCACCTTACAGCAGTAGCATTTCATCTGTCGCGTTACTCACAGCACCGATAGGAGATGGGACTTCTGAAGACGAGGACGACAGTATGGGTATGTTGTTGTTGGTGAGAACGGAGGTTGTATTGGTGAGCATAGAAGATGTGTTAGTGAGGACGGAGGATACGTTGTTGAGCGCAGAAGACGTAGTATTGATGAGTGTGGAGGATATGTTGGTGAGCACAGAGGATATATCCGCGAGGGAGAGTAAGCCGAGATCATAATCCACCGCCACGTGCAACTGGTTCACGTGCATCCAAGGGACTTGATACCCGTTCTCACCCATTCTGTTGATCGCTCACCAAATCAACTTTTGATCATGACATGCATATGCGAGAGCTTGGCGTACCGTACGGTCGTCACGGCTTGCACATCCAGGTATCCCAGCGGGATGATTTCGAGAGATGCTAATGCACCCTGGGTGAGGACTACATGAGAGAACGTTCCGCTATTCATCGTTTGACCCGGTGGGATGACGAAGCTGCTAAACGACTGGTCAAAGTGAGCGTAGATCTCTCCATTAACGAGACCGTCTGCTTGGACATATTCAATGACAAGATCAGCTCCCAGGGGATTAGAGATCTAATTCGCGTGTCAATTAGTGATTCTCATGCAGCAACCGATGAGCAAGTTCTCACGTTGAAGCTTAGCTCGACCTCGTTCGTCAACAAGGTGGTCAGCGTGATGGTGGCGTACAGGTGGGTGATGATAGCCGGCGAGTTTAATCCTCGAGAGAGCATCAGCACGCATGCATAGATCACGATTCCCGTACCCAAGTACTCACCGGTCACACTACTCTGCAGTGTCACTCCCTCGAGCGCGGGGATTAGGGAAGTAAAGGAGGAGCTAGCACTATCTCCTTTCACAGTCAATGGAAGAACGTCCCCAGTTTGCACAAAGCTCGTCAGGAACGATTGGGCAACCGTGTCGTTCGCATCAGTGGGCTCATAATGAAATTCTCCAGGCATAGTGTTTTCTCCAGGCGCCAGATCGAATGTCTGCGGAGCCGCTGTTCAGGATGAATGGAACCTCATGCGAAACCCGGGCTCACCTCAAATGCCGCACGCCCAATCATCACATTTTCATAGTACACAGGAAGAGCGATGTCCACCGTTGAAAGTGAGATATGAGAAGGGTTGTTTATCTCCGCGGTGAGCGGCGCAACGATATATTGATCACCATCGGTTCCGCCGCTGCCCGTAATGGTCAGGTTGTGGATGCCAGCTGTGCCTCCGAACGAGTCGATGCCTGCATCGAACGCAATCAGATAAGATATGTCGTTTGAACGATCGACGTACCTTGCAATGTAGAGCTAACGTCGAATAGGATACCTGAGATAGGTATATCGCCAATCGATGTCTTTGCAGTCACCGCGACAGTTCCACTGAGATCAAAGGTTGCTGAGTCCTTATCAGTAACCTCTGCAAACATCGATTCGAACGCAGCATCATTGAGTGACACAAGTGGTACGTTATGGAAGCTGATCGGAAGAGAGGCAAGGTCCCCAGTAGAGACACCACCAATGTTGTTGGACAATGGGAGGTTGAGCTAAGATAGGGTGTCAGCCACGTCATTTCTGGGAATGTTAGCGTACCGACCGACGCTGCGGGTGCTCCTCCTACGCCCAGAGTCATGTTGACTGCGGACTGAATGACCTGCAACGAGAATCCAAAGGGATTCTTGTACTCTGCTACAGTGTTGTTTGAACCCGACAGCGGAGCAAATGCCTCTTGCTGAGTGTTTATGACAAGATCAAGATCCTCTAATACAATAGATTGGATGATCTATCCAAGGGATGAACAACCGAGGGAAATTGCGTTTTCGGTGTAGTACTCACACTGAGCTTTTGGCCAGGAAGGCTAACTGTCAGAGTGAGAGTCTGGAACGCATCGCTTAACCAAGTGACCGGTGAACTGGCTCCCGTTGGCTGGACTGATTCTCCCTTGACACTTAATGTGACGTTGTCCGCTGCGAGATACTCCGAGAACAGCCGGCCTATTACATTCAGATCATTGCCACTCTGAGGAACTATGCGACCCGCGAGATGAGTAGTGACTGTTCCCTCGGGAAGTAACACGAGGTCTGTGGCAGTCAATGCTGAAAACCCACCTCATGTGAGTGTGAACAAGAGTTAGATAACGGAAAAGCTCACGCCCGACCAAGGTGTCGTCAAAGTACGCTTGGAATGTGACAGTGCCCATATCAATCCCGAGCTCTATTGGCATCGATAAGAAGGATAGATGGCAGCACAAAACTTACGAGAAGGCGACGGAATAATCGAATCGGTGTCAATTGTAATGCCTCCGTTAGGGTCATCGGACGGGAGTCGGAAGTTGCTGATAGTCACTCCAGGCAAGCTGTTGAACGCTTTCATTGTGATTGTCTTCGTTAAAGATATGTTCTCAAAGATCGTGCCAAGAGCAGTCACTCGGAGGCTAGATGTGGAGATCGTCCACTCGAAGCTTGGGTTGTGGAGCGAATAAGTGATGAATGAAGTGAATCTGTGAAGACAACTTTAGCGCTGTGACACAGATACCACAAGATGGCCTACTGTGCATTGTCGGTAATGACCAACGTCCCTTTTGTGACATAATTTGGAACACCAGTATTGGCAGCAGCACAAACTACATGAATCAAGTTTGCACAAAGATCATGGAAGAACATGTGACACAGCTCACCAGGAGGAAGTGCAATCGTTGCAACATCATTGCCCTGCCAGCTTACGCTAGAGTGGCCGTCAGTTGGTTACCCAAGATAGGATTATTCCACATACATGAGCAGGTCAACAAACTCAATGAATGCATCCAGTGGCCCGATATTCGTCAAGGAGCCTTGGAGAGTCAAATCAAAGCCGTTCTCCGAGATATTCCTACACAACGCTAAGTCATTGTACAAAAAGCTATAGATGGGTAACATACGTGATGTTTGCCTCAGAGAAAGCAAGGACGG
>JBBPLX010000060.1:0-63857 GCA_038090015.1 Leccinellum albellum
TGGACATTGGATCATTAGCATCACCACTCTCTAGGACATTCCACAATCCACAACTCACTGCCTGTCATTTGCAGAGCAGAATGGAGAATGAATGGACATTGGATCATTAGCATCACTACATCCTAGGACATTCCACAATCCACAACTCACATACTGTCATTTGCAGAGCAGAATAGAGAATGAATGGCCATGAGATCATTACCATTACCACTCTCTGGAACATTCCACAATCCACAACTCACAAACTGTCATTTGTAGAGCAGAATGGAGAATGAATGGACATGGGATCATCAGCATCACCACTCTCTAGAACATTCCACAATCCACAGCTCACTGGCTGTCATTTGCAGAGCAGAATTGAGAATGAATGAGCATGGGATCATCAGCATCACCACTCTCTGGGACATTCTACATTCCACAACTCACTGCCTGTCATTTGCATAGCAAAATGGAGAATCAATGAACATGGGATCATCAGCATTACCACTCTCTGGGACATTCCACAATCCATGACTTACATACTGTCAATTGCAAGGAAGAATCAAGTGATTTAAGTCACAACAATTTTTTTCCATATTTGCTGCAATAAACACCCACTTTCTAAATTTCCTCAGTACAATCACAGTCATCAGCATACATTCAGATTTCATGTATGACCACAATCATATAACAGCAATCTTACCCAGAAATGTGGAAACCATCTTGCCAATCTTTTAGGATCCATACTGTCCAAGCTATGCACAGGAAGTGCAGATTCATGTAGCTTGTCTATCTTATGGACAACACTTTCTTATAGCATTAGCTTTGGGAGAACATTCAAATTTCCACACTTACTCTTGAATTGCACATCTAATGCACAATGATATGCTTGTTTTCTGGGCAGTGACAAAAAGGATTTGTAAAGCCTCTTCATTCAAAGCTCCTGCAGTATGTTCTAGCAGCTCAAGTATGTGACCTCCCCCTTTTGAGTTGTGCATCCCTTGTATTCATTTAAATCCCATCAGCTGGATCAATCAATCATTATGAAATAAAATATGTACCTCCAATCCGAACACTATATTTTGGCACATGTTGTAATTTAGAGAGACGACCCCATATATCAGCATCATAAAAAATTCCATCAATAAGCTCATGTGCCTTTGCCACCTTCTCATCTCGTGGCAGCTTTCGATCATCACCAGATAGTTTGCCCATTGCTGAAGCTAATAATCCATCAAACTTTGTGAACAACACAATAACAGGTACTGGACACGTTGTAAGGATGAGAATAACTTCCCAAAGGCGAACTCACCATTTCTCGTATCACACTCGTTAAAGAACATTTCCTCAGAGCGTTGGATTGCCCGATCCAATTTATCCATCGGGATGCAGTACCTACACAGTGACAACTAGTCAATAACTACCCTTCCGCACTGCTCGAGCACTCACCAGATGGTGTGAAGCCGTTTCTTGAGATGCGTTGTGTTTGCACGATCAGCAATGAACTCCTTCAGTTGTTCGAATTCACGTGCAGAACCAGCTTCGAAGCCCCGCGAGTCATGGAATACGAATTCCTCGTTGCTCCGGAAAATCAATTCATTCTCGATGTTGTGCAATCCACGCTATTATGCATCAGTAAAGATCCACCCACTGTCTGGGTACAATAAGTTATAAGTGATGCTCACCCCCCTGGATCCCTCGACTTGGGTCGAATCGATCTAGGCCCGCAGTTTGGTCAACCAGTCATCCACATGTGTAAAACAAGGCGCATACCTTATTGCCTTCTCCATCATAGATCTCTGGATTTTCGGTCGTGTTACAAATTGCACGGAGAATGGTCGTCTTGCCAGCGTTAGCCCGTCCGATAATAAGGATCCTGAAGCGGCCAAATTTCTCTCGGATGTTTTCAAAACCACCAGTTGCTGTGTTTGTCTCCATGTCTTGATTCCAAGTGTGAGCGTATTTTCGAAGAACTTGTGTAACGTAGAGTTGAAGCAGTAGTCACTGTGAGGGCGAAGGAGGAAGAATATCGATCGATCCCAAATCTACTTCCGACCCCCGCTTCCGGCAAGTCCATCACATGCACTAAACAACTTGAATACGTTTACAAAATATGCTACTCGATCATCCCTCCTTGTCCCTGTCGAGCACTGTCTCTTTAGCTCTCGATCTGCATCATTTTCCAGCCTCCGCTTTGCCTTTTCCTGAGCCTCTCTTCCAAGGTTTTCGGTGGTAACCACACGTATCAGAGATGTCCATGGATCACAATGACCAGTCCTCTCTGACCGTGCCCATCCAATTGGACACCGCCTGGCAGTGGAGGGAGGGTGGAAATTGAGAAAGGATGGAACGGCTGTGAGGTGCAGAGCGGCCATGGGTGTGAAGGCGAAAGGAAAGAAGCAGCAGTCTCCATACGCACACCATCACGTTCAGATGCAACCCTCATCGTCAATGTGCACTGCTTGTCCACCAGGGATAGGCGGGTCCGATGAGGTCTGCCGTTCTTCTGTCCTTTTTTTCACCCCAGCTAATAAAGAGTACTCTACGCAGATTTGAACGATATTTCGTCACTTCTTGGCTTCTAGTGAACATTGGACGACAGCAGACGCAATGAACCAAAATGTAAAGTCAAAAGATGCATCATGACTTGTATATGACGGGTTTACTTGGTCTCTGCCAAGCATGGGCTCGTCAGCCTCACAAACCGCCAGCCACCCTTCTAATCACGCACCATGTTTCTCCTGCTATTCCAAACGGCTAACAAGTGACTCCCAAGCACAAGTACTTTGCGTCCGGTAAGCATTTCATTATTCTGCATTGCCTATCACCCACGTGACGCCTAGCAATCGCATATACTTATCCAGCGGTGATGTTCGTCGTGACAAGCCTTCATACCAAACGACATCCATCTATTGACATTCGTACCAAGTGTATATTGATGGTGGAACATCAGCGTATCAATATGCGCATTGCCGAGTCACGCCCACATAGACCTCTTCGCACTGGGGAGCTTTATTCTTCAAGACAGCCCACTCAGTATCGTATACCGAAGCCGAAGAGGATGGCTTGCAACGATGGTGTTAATGACCCACCACCCATCTCTGGCAGACTTCCGGTCTGGAAGCCACCAGCCGCTCCACCTCGGATCCGCAAGTTCATACCAAAACCACTGATTCTGGTCGAGAGGATGAAGGTGCGGCATGAACTATTGTTGGTCAACTTGTCGTGACCATGTGTCGTTTCGGAGCGTCACCATCATTCTGTGACCAGATCGTCCAACTGTCCCGTGGCGGCGTCGATAACCAAGCCTGTACTCACCCACACGACGCTGACAAAGTACCAGACACCAGCGCGCGACTCCTTCGTCATACTCGTGCTCAATTAGCGGAAGTGTTTCTATTCTGATATCTTCGCAGAGCGACATCATGATGAGATCACTGTCGGTCGTTACTCTGGCAAATAGTTCTTTGAGTACCGACACGTTCGTGGCTGATTCTCCATGTGGGATGAAGCATCTCTTCTCCAAGGTTCCGCTCTTGGTTACGGAACGTGGGGTTACCGATACTCATCAAAAGGTTGGAGACGATCCAGGGAAGAAATCCACAGGCACCCCGGTACTTCTCAATTCCGCGGTTGCGGACTTTATGATAGAACTGGCCACCTAACAGATGCTTTCGAGCCTACGCTGACGAGCACACCACACGGATCAAGCAAATCAGATGTCCCGCCATCGCTGCCCTTCCCATCACTGGTGACATTCGCGGGTCATCCACCAGAGCAGTTGCCTGTGCTCTTTGATGGTCCTGAGATCGCTTCTCGGGCTGTGTATACCTTCACTCCCATTGACGCATATACCGTAAAGCTCCCCAAGCCCAGGTGTCTGGCTGTGCCCTTGGATAAAACTCGTCTTGCAACCTTTTCGGGCTTCCCCATGTCGCATCCAACGCCGACGAATCCCGAATCCCCTTTCACGACATCCGCAAACGCACCCAAGTCAGCTTCCGACTCGTGGCGAACATCGAGGCGCGTTGACTCTCCTTCCCCGACGCTCGTCCTTGATGGGGTTTTTGCCCTCCCTCATGCTCCGCCATCGTCGTTACTTTCACCCCAGCGGACGACACGCCACCCCCTCGCCGAGTTACCCCAAGCATTCACCTTCATTACCCCCTTCCCCACTGCCAACCTCACTCCCACCGCGGCCGTTACCGCCTCTTCGCCACAACCCCTCTCGACGCTCGTGCCCGCGTCCACACCACAGACGGTGATAGGCTCAGCGGCTAGTGTTGCCGCGGCTTCGGCTTCAGGGCGGCGCAAGTCGCAGCCGAGCCATGTGGCTCATAGAACCAAGCCGAACCGCGCCAAGCCGCGACTCTACGGCTCCCGTCCCCATCCTGACCCCTTCTTCGCCTTCGCCGTCAGTGTACAGCAGCGACGACGCAACATGCACGATTTTGCACGTTGTGCGGTCGCTCCTGCACGCCACACGTGTCCTCTTGAGCGAAAGTTCGATTTCATTGCGCGGCAGTTCCAGCCGTACTCTCTCTTGTAATCGTCAAGCAGTTTGAGGGTGAGATACCCGATCTCACCCACATTGTACAAGACTCCAATTCAGGAAGCTCTGGCCGAGATGGAGACACTGTCCGTGCTCACGACAACGACGGCATTACAGTGGTGGACACCCACTTGGGCCTCTTACTCCGAGTCGACGCCGGTCCGGCTCGTCCCTCATGCAGTCAACCCCTCAGATATTTTCAATGAAGCCCAATACATCAAATTCATGAACATACACTGCACCGGGAACATCCATGATGATTTAAGCGAGGTTCGCAAACCCGACCCGCGAAGCACTGTAATCGAACACGGTGTATACGCTCTGCAGGAAAGAGACCCCAATGGTCCAAAATGCTAGGCTATATAGTCAGAACGAGTCCATCGAGCGCCAAAAAGGGGGAGGAGTTGAGGCTCTGAAACCTCACCGATACGCGCTCGCTTGCCGATGATGGTACCGAAACAATTGGGAGATCCTTTCTCAATTGGTCCAAGTATGAGATCTTTGGCGAAGATTTCAAATGTCCTGCCACCGAAAGTAAGGCTCACTGTTGGGAAAGAGTTGCATGGTACTGCAGGCTGTCAATAGAAATAAGGCACTGAACGCGATCAGAACTCACAGTAATAGAAACCAACGCCCCTACGTTCCAAGAGGGTAGCACCAAGACGTGTGTACAATTCTGAAACCCGTTCCCAATCTCCGAAGATGTAGCTTGAACCAGTGTCGAGAATAGCAGGTATATTTTCAAGGATCTTATTACCATTAACACGGACATCATCAACAGACACCTGCCAGAATGCCTACATAAATGCCAATGTCAGCGACATCCATGCGGATCACGCCAATATACCATTTTGACTCACAGGTTGTGATACGGATGTATAAGTGATGTCACCACTGTACAACATAGTGTTTACTCCACCGACGTACATCTCAGCCCCAGAAGAAGAGAGTTTCAACGAAAATGTCAGATCGACTAGCCTATCTTGTATGGAAAGCGATTCAAACAGCGGTTCAGTATCAAATTTCGAGAGAGGAGGGAAGGCCAATCCCAATAAACCGTCGGCATATCCGTTGTTTGATAACTGAGAAGTGTACGATGTTACGGAACCAAAGGTCTGAGGGTCTGCCTAGCAAGTTGGCAACAGAATTCAATGGCAATTCTCATAAGCGATACAAAACACACCGTGAATCCAGCAATGGTTACTATATCATTGTATAGGTCACCTTTGACGATAGTTCCATCTGAATATGTGAGCCGAAATGGTTGATCCGGGTACTCCACAGATTTGGATGAATCAGGGTTCCAGAGGTCTAAATTACGATCTGGGGAAATTCCATCACAGCCGGTCTGTAGCACCCACATGTCGCTGCGTTAACTTGAACAACTTGAAAAACAGTTGTGAACTAGAAGAAGATACCTACGCTGAACCGGTGTCAATTTGGACTGTGACGTGGATCAGGGTGAACATATGTCAGAATGATGCAAGGGGAATTTACCCTTCAAGGTCTTAGGAGGAGTGCCAATCGAAATCTCGGCCATCCAAATATTATACTGATAAGTTGTCAGCAGGACGCTAGCGCCGCGCGTTCCGAGTCCGGACTCCGAGTCGCTTTGCTCCACAGCAAAAGGATGCATCATCCCTGTGTTCATCTCGTAATTGTTTAGCCCGCGAAGGATCTTCCTAAAAAGAAGGCTGAGCAGACCAAATGTAACGGTTTATTCCACGTACTCTCTGACTGATATAGCATGAGAGGTGATTGCATCGATATCAATACTTTCGTTCGAGTTCAGAAAGGAAGGATGCCTGACGAGCGGTACGGCCATGCCACCCGTCTTTGGTACAGGTCCGGCAATGGCCAGAGCAATCAGCCTGCTGATGATTGTAAATACGGTTATTGTAACGAATTGCATTTGTAGAGGAGTGGAAAGGACTGGCGGTTACTGGAACATCCACCCACAGACCTTAATAATGAGAAGCATATCCACCGTGACTGCCATCAGGGATAGGAACTAATCAATTAGTCAAACAAATGATGATTGAATGCTGGATATCGAATGATACAGTGGCGTCATCCGAGAGGGGAGCGCAAAACAGAGCTTAGCTGAAGCGACCGTTTCACACATAATCCTAAAATGGCTATCTTTCACGCGTCTCATGGAAGACCTGAACTTGGTGGTCATCCCCGACTATACTCCCAGCGTTCGATCTAGTCCACTCTGCCTTCAAGTGGATGGTAGTTGCGTGTATAACGATGGATCGTCTGATCGAAATTACACGGTGAACATGGTGAAGCACATACAAACAGAAGGAACCGCACTGAGTATCCGTCCGCTGGCTAGCAAGACGATGGTGAGCTTAATATTTAATTCGCTGGTAGTCTTTTTGCGCTAGGCGATCTCCACGCTCAGCTCGACGGTGCTTGCGATTGGGTAGATGCCTTGAGCATGCGCAGGAACAGGACGAATACGCTCGGGAGGAGCTGTGTGTTGTGTCCATATAGCCCTGGGGACGAGTTTGCGGGGTGGGAAGCGGACACGATCGGTGGTTTTGCGGTGGTTTGCAATTTATCCATTTAGGAAATCAAACACCAAACAAAGATTGGAATTGGAGTCGGGTCCTTCTTGCTCACTGCTCCGGTGCCCCCCTGCGCAATAATGCCACTGCCATTGGTCTTCCTACGTTCCCTGAGTTTTGTATCTTTTTTCCTCTCCTTCGTTATCGCCCAATCTTGTACCAACTATGGCATATCCACAGCCTCTGGTTGTGTTTGCCCTGTTGGGTTAGGCGGGTCGAATTGTTCCCAGCCCGCCTGCGGGGGTACTATTTTTGATGGCTCCAATCGCTCTCTCACACCATCTTCCGCCGCCTCAGGCGGTTTCCCCAACTTGACCTCATCGGACTGTTCTTGCACCAATGGTTGGACTGGGGTCGGATGCAACGTCTGCACAAGTGCATCTGCGTGCCAGGTGGCATACGCTGCTGTGAACGGTAATAGCACTACTTCTTCCACAGTGCCGGGAATCAATGACACCATGGTATGCAATGCTTCCCCTCGTGTATGGGCGGCGGGTCAACTCAGCTGCCAAGTCAATGTATGTCCGCTCAAGCTACGTGGGAAACAAGTTGACCCATCTCCTGCTAGAACCCGACAGTCCAAGCGCTCTTCCCTTTGCAATCCACGCTGAATATTCAGCGTACCCTCAATGCCTCTCTCTCTCCACTCCAAAACGTCTCTGGCGTCCTCCTGTCCCCTAACCTGTCCGAGGTAGTTTATGCACAATTCTTCTATGGCGGCGTCGAGCAATTCTTTTGCTCTGCATCATCGTGTACTCAGACATTCACCAATACCACGGATACCTGGACTTGTTCCACCTTACAGTGCCAATGTATCTCGAATACCTCATTTTGCGGAGCTGTCGGCGCAACCAACCTCACAAGCACCATCAACTCACTGCCTGGCCCCCTCACGATCGCTTGCGATAATAACAACAACTGTCACTTCCAACAACAGACCCTCAATAGCTTATTCGGCTTGAGTGGGCTTGGACTCCAAGACTGTGTCTTTGGAGAATGTGTCACCCAAGCCGTAATCGATGCATCCAGCAGCACATCATCGCCGAACTCGACAAACGGTTCGAGCTCCCTTAGCCCAGGTGTTATTGCAGGTCTGGCGGTCGTGGGCGGCTTGGTCGGAATTGCTCTCGCGGGTGTTGTATGGGGATGGATCCTCCAGGGAGCTGCTCGAAAACGTCCATTTGATGGGGGCCACAGCGGTGGGGTGGATGTTTGGTGGAAGAATGTCACATACCTTGTCCGTTCCGCCGGTGCCGATAAAACTATTCTAGACTCCGTCAACGGCCATGTCGCTGCCGGTGAACTGATGGCGATCCTTGGTCCCAGTGGTGCTGGAAAGACAACGTTGGTGGAACTGATCGCGGGAAAGTCAAAGTCTGGGGTATTCACTGGCTCGATCACTTTCCCTTCATTGACGAACGGACGGCGGCCCCGAATAGCATTTGTTCCTCAAACCGACATCCTTCCCGCTGTCTTGACGGTACGGGAGGCCCTCTTTTTTGCGGCGTCTCTAAGACTGCCCGAATCGTTGTCTAATGAGAAGAAGAAAGCGCTGGTATCGACCATCATTTCGAAACTTGGTTTAGAAAATGTTGCGGAGACAAGGATTGGCGCGACCGACGGAACTGGTCGTGGGATCAGTGGAGGCGAAGCACGGAGAGTCAGCATTGGTCTCGAGCTAGTCGGGTGTCCAGACATTTTGGTATGCGACGAACCTACGAGTGGCTTGGACTCAGTGAGTGCATGGCGCGTTATCAATGTCCTCAAAGAGGTTGCACGAGGTGGCGGTGGGCTCTTTGGTTCCGTGGACAATAACAGCAAGGGTGTTGCGGTCATTTGTAGCGTGCATCAGCCGAGGTGGGTAATCCATGCTCAATGATTTATGAATTCCTAACGTGAAGTTGTTTTCTCAGCTCGCGTCTTTATCACTCGTTTGACTCTGTTATGCTTCTCTCTGGTGGTCGAGCCTTGTATTCTGGGCCGGGCGGTTTGGCACCCGCAAGACATTTCACTAGCATTCGAGGCGCGGACGTTGGAAAATCTGGTGAGTCGGAGGTACCTCCATACGAAGAAGGGTACAATGTCGCGGACCACCTCCTCGAAATTGCAAGCGCTGTCCCGCTTGGTTCTTCGATCCTGGCAACAGCGATCACACAAAATAACCTTGATGAGCGGAGTTCACCCTCGGTAGCTGAAAAGTCCAGTGGTACTGATGTGGAGGCTTTAATCAATCGCAACAAAACCATTATGGGAGCATATGCTACCACCTTCTTGACGCAGTTCCAAGTACTATGTGGGCGTGAATGGAAGTTATTGTGCCGGTGCGCCTTTTTTTTTCCTATCAGGGTATCTTATGGAGGGTGCATAATCTAGGGACAAGTCATTGTTCTTTACTCATTTGATCATATCCGCTATCCTGGGAGCTTTCTGTGGTGTGTTGATTGTGAATTATTCTGACGCCGCCATTCTGATCATATTAGGGGGACTCTACTTCCACACTGGGATTTCCATCGCCGGGTTCCAGTCTCGCGTAGGATGTTTGTTCTTCTTGGTATGTCACACTCCTGGCTCAATTGTGGATAGCGTTCTTAGTTGAATACGTAGGGGGCACTCATTGCCTTCTCATCTCTGAGTGCCCTATACAATATTGTTGAAGTACGGCCGCTCTTTGTTCGCGAGCGATCCAACTCTTACTACAGGTTTGCCTCGCGGTGCTGTCTTCGTTTGCAAATTCTAACGTCTATTTCCTCCAGTCCAACTGCTTGGCTGTTGTCTCGTTTCTTTTTTGACGTCATCCCACTCCGCATCCTCCCGACGATTATTGTCTCTACGATGTTCGTTGATTCAACTTGACAAGCACAAGACTCTTGGCATTGATGGGTTTCTTTTCAGGACCTACTGGATGGCTGGGCTCGCTCACAGCGCAGCCCACTTTTTCAAGTTCCTATTCATCCTAGTGCTATATACCCTTTCCATGACGCTTTGGGTGCGTGTCCTTTCTGTGCACATATATTCCACCTCTCACTGGTAAGCCCACAGAACTTCCTCCTCGCGACGCTTTTCCACAACGGGGGTATTGCGATCCTGATCTCCGCCCTCACGGCGCTGTACCAGATGACTTTTGCCGGGTTCTTCGTTCATTTGAATTCTATCCCGCCTGTACTCCGGTGGTTGCAATGGCTATGTCCCCTCAAGGTAAGGTCTACTGATTATAATTGATATGAAGTATACTCACGTTCGTTTGGCGATCTAGTTCACACTCGAAGCGCTCTCCGTCAACGAAGTGGGCTCGGGTCTGATGATTGTCGACGTACTGCAAGGTGTCCCGATCAACATCTCTGCGTTGGTGATCATGGAAACCGTACGTGTCTCATACTTGCCGAATCTCCTCTGCGCGATTGCTCACCTCATCGGTTCACCCACAGCTATTTGGCTTCGATCCGACGAGTTACTACAGAGATGTTCTGGTCCTGTTTGCTTTCATCGCAGGTTTCGCCATCCTCTTGATTGGCGTGGTGTGGTTCAAGCTCAGGGAGAAGCGCTGAAAGCTACACTAGCCTGGACTGGACTGGGCGATGGAGGAGTCATTTTTTTTGTTCAGTGACGCTATGCACTCTTGCTTTATACCTATTACCTATAGACAGCTCTTACGCTATGCTTGGACACTGTCTGTAATGCCTGGTTTGAGGATGTTCTGGGATGTTCTGCAGGTCGTCCGGAACGTTTGCGCTCAGTGACCTGGGTTCAGAACGACGAGTGAAATATCCCATACTTTGTCAGGTTCAGGATTCGATCATGCTTGTTCACAGTTTTGATATCGGCTGCCTGGCGAAATGGCATCGCGTCTGACTACGAATCAGGAGATTGCAGGTTCGACCCCTGCGGCGGTCATTACTCTTTTTCATGCCACAACTTGAAGGTCTTGCCCATCTGTCAACTTCAAATTCCAGTTAGTCGGTTACTTGGCTCAATCAACAGTTGACAATATATTATCGTTGCTCTGCTATTCGATGAACACGTTCAAGAGGATCTGAGCCAAACAATCTTGCCATATGGGGTTTTTGATTCTCTTTCAACCCCACTGGTGCCCCCCACTAAAAATGCTACCTCGTAGATACCCGGACCCTTTGTGGCCAGATGGTCTCCTTCCTCGTCGTTTTGCGGTGCACTCAAGACGAGACGTGGTTTCAGAGTACTCGACGATGTGCCCGGCGACAGCACTTGCAGCGTCCATGTGTAACCCGACTTTGCTGCATTCGATCGTGGAGACTCCCCAACTACTGACGTGAGCTGCGTAGAGATGCGAGCGAGCGATCCTGGTTCTGCTAGAATGCGAATGTGCGCGACTCCCTGCACGCCGGAAGGATGGATCGCATTCGACGGCGGGTCAACGGGCACCTGTATCAATACGAATGGCCAGTCAGTGCTTCAGCACCCAGGACACACCGGCGGTCCACTGGTAGGACTCCGACGAAGAACGCACACACCCTCCACTCCCGGGGCGTTACGTCCCCACAGAAAAACGGAACGGTTCCCCGGAGTTGATCATCTTCTGTTGCGCTGATGACCCACTGGAGGACGCGCCCATCCGCACGCGTACGACCGCCTTGTGTTTCGAGGGCATAGCGTACGCCGCTCTGGTCTTGTTCCGCGCGGGCGTTGATGATGCGCGCGATCGAGGCAGTGGAGGAACCGAGGAAAGCAAAGTCGATCCAGCCGGGTTCTTTGTGGGCCCAGGTATGTCCATCGCGCTGTTGACGATCGGGCGAGCCGGGTGGGTAGTGTGAGGCGGGGTGGGTAAAGGATATGAGTTCGAGATAGGCACCGTCGCCGAGGATCTGTGTTACGATCGTGATGGTCGTGCATTGAAACTTCAGTGTCAGCTCTGAGCCATTCCTAGGTGGAAACGCAGGACCCACCACGAGCGCGTTGGCCGTGAAACCTCCTGCATGAGTTCCGCCACTGATGACACTGCAGCAAGAGAAGAGGTGTCACTTTCTGGAGCTGTTTGCTATCATAACAGGGAAGCTGCCACGAACTTGAAGCCCAAATCCCTAAACTGTTGGGATGCCTCCTCGACCGTTCCTGGCGGCGTCAGATGCACGATGTGATCCAGTATTTTCGTGGACGGGATTGACATAACGAGGGGAAGTGCTATCTACGATCTGATGGATTGTACTAATCAGCCTGAGTTTACTCAGCGGCCCGCCCCGAAATCTCCCAAGTTGACAACACATTTTTATGTAATGAACCAAGTTAGGGCAGAGTTCTACTAGTGCGTGTTCTCAGGTAGATTCTTCAAGTTTTAGCCCAGTGTATCCGTTATCATGAGGTCTATCATAGCATGCTCTGACGGTACCAGTAGTCTCATTGGCATGCTACATACCCCTGACTGGACGGGACGGGGACCTGTTTCGCCAACGTCGTGCACATTGGTGAAACTGTAGTATGAACCAAGGCCTCTACGTGTCTCATCATTCAGGTGACTCTATCAGATTTCTGGCGTTCTTGACTCAGTGTATGGTCCGTCTGCTTGATATCTGCCAGATGCCTCGACGGCACCAATCGTGATCTCATGATCGATGCAATGCTACTCTCGATGAGTATCGTACTACCTACACTTTGGACATGACAATCCCCATACTAGTAGTCAAGGTTCACCTCCATAACCGTAACCTGGCAAATTGGTAAGTAGGAGATGGACATGGTCGTTAGTTGCAGTCGAAATTCAACGGAAGAATCTATACCATAGATACTCAGATTCGCAGCATCACTGTGATATCAAATCAACGTCCTCCACGTTTCACCTCGTTCGATTGTTGCTTCCGCAGTCGATGAGGAAGAGTCGTGGATGTCGCAGCAGAACGGCAACTTTCCTTGCACGTGGATACTTGATGATACGCGCACTCCGGGGATGCCCAGGGCTTTTGATCAGGTCCGATGGGATATATGCTGTAACCTCTAGTAAAACTGGCCCACGCCGATGAGAAGCTTAGTGTGGATGACTTAAACCCGAGGCCAAAGTTCAATTCCGTCGGTCTGATAGTGATGCTAGGGAGACCAGCCTACCCATGAACCTGTGGCTCTTTAGGGAGCGCATGCGAAGGGTCTCTCTGGACGGTGCTCGATGCCACGCATATGAACATTGCTAGAAAGTATCAGGCCCTTCAATAAATATTTTTGCTGTGTAACGACTAGCTTAGAGCATGATCGGACAGGAGCAATTGTCATTTTGAGTTACCAAGACATTCAAGGGGAACTTCATGAAACGCCAGACCACCGTGATCTCCCCACATCTAAACTTTGAACTGGACTTAAATCCGAAAGCTGCTGCAGGAAGGTCAAACGAGCCCTTCTGACGCCCACATATATAGATAGAGCGGATTCGTTGTCGACGGGATGAACTAGCCCATCTGTTCTTCGTTAGCTTGCATTTTTATAGATCTGCGAGAGTCCTCCGACGGGTGTGTGTCAGAAAACATCAACACTTGAGTGGTCTTCCAGATTCCCTGCAAGGCAGAAGGCAGCGTGAGTTGGCTGGTAAGTTAGCTAAGCAAGTATGTCGCGAAAAAATATCATACCGAGCCATGATCAGTAGAAGAGACCAACCTCGAACCTATAGTTGGTTTTGGAAACCTTATATCGGAGCCAGTGGCCATTGTCGGTATGCTTAAGTCGACGTCCGAGACTCCTTTGTCGTCTCTGATGTATATTCTGGCGTTGAGATTGGCGAGGACCGTATTGGAATAAATCGAGCACAGGGGAATGAAGAATACGGCGTAGATCAAGTTTGCCGACAGGACGCTCACCTATTGTGATTGTTTAAGGTATTCATCGAAAGACCGCTAGCGAAACACGCACCAAGACGGCAGTCAGGAGAGAGAAAATGGCGGTCCAAATCCCGCTATTAATGGCGAACACCGTGAGGCGTTCTAGAATTCTTGCAGTGCTTTCATCCCGAGATAAGCATTGACTACAATGCAGGCATCGCTGCGCGCACCTTTTGAAAGCCACGGATTCCCGTCTGCGGACAAGCAAATATGTGAGGAATATCGCAATTAATACGTCGACGCCAGCAGCCACGGAGCAATACGAGACGGATATGTCCTATCGCGAGATTACATGTCCTCTTCGGAATGTTAACAGAAAATATACTAACCGTTAAAAGCTTGTCGCCAAGTGTACTTAGCGGCACAGCGTGAATACTGCAATCAAATGAAATGCATGAGCAGGTAAGTCGTCTATGCAAAGGAATCTAACGGACGATCCATCCTTAATATACAGGGCATGGGCGACATAAACTGAGAATCAGGATGATCAGTGCTTGCTGCTACGAGCGCGACAATCAATAACTCACTGAGTGAAGCCACTTTTGGACAGAGATCAACACCATTAAGTTATATCTGCCAAGATTATAAGTCTCACCGAGCTGATACAAGGCAAGAGGAAGCTAGATTGCGATGTTTAGCAAAGAATGAGAGTATTATGTCTTAACAGCCTACCCAAATAAGTGGTGCCACCAGACTTTCCTCGCTGACTATACCACCGTGAATTACGAATCGAGAGGCTTCAAACCCGAGACATACATATGTAGATTCGATAAACGAAAAATCCTTGTGCAGGAAGTGCGACGGGGATCTTAGCAGTATCAGCGTAATTATTCCGAAAGCTAGAAGTATATCTTCACCGTCAAAATGAGTTGTGCCTATAGTCCGTCGGTAGAGTTATTATAAAAGTCAAGGATAACACTTACGATGAGTTCACTGGTTGAAGTTCGAGTTTGAGGAGTTAACAATGGTAATCAAGGGAACAATAACTCACGGAATCGCAGTAGCGAATGATGACGGGTCCTCTAGACCTGTCACGATGTATTTGTATGCTATGTAGGGTAAAGCGTAAACATGACATCCCTTAGCTGTAGATGTTGAGAAACGAACTTCCGCTAATAGTCATGCCTTCATGCAGCGTACTCGCTGCCCTATCCGGGTGTTAATAAGATCAACGGATCGATACAACAGGAACATGCCATAAAACTGCCACCTGCAAGCGGAAAGCAAGTTACACTACGACACAGAATCGCCTAAGAGCTTACTTACAAAGATCTTGGTACGTAAGGGATCGTTTTGGTAGCTAAACATAGAGAAGAGATAAGTGGTAAGGAGAGCGCAAGAGATCATGTAGACCTCACTGGATATAATAAAAGAATCTGTCCAACCGACAAGGATGTACTTCGTTCAGACACTGGCGGAAAAATAATAGGAGCACTACTCACGTTTGCATGCATGCCACACCGTAAAAGGCGGTGCACATGACAGACGATAGATACAATGCACCGTAGAGTGGTGCAACTGGGACGGGAATGAAAGACATGGCTTGGAATTCCAAAGGATCCCAGGTTCACCCTCGCACAGAGTTGCGGAAGGTGTTTGTAGGGTCGAAAATCCCCTTAAATCAGCCCTTATTATACTCCGTCGGTCGGGATCTTGAAACACTTGCATTCGGTGTGTGTCATGAGCTCCCACATGGGGCAACTGTCTCCGATGAAGTGACCTAAAATGCCGGGGATGCACGCTTGCCCACGATGGTTTGTGTCACGAAGTGATCCGTTGAACATTCAGTTCACCCCCGAGTCAAGGAAGATCAGCGAACCTGTCCGATGATATTTAGTTTCTTCGCTCAGCAGTGGTATGTACGGATTGACAAAACCCTCTAGTCGAGACAACTGAGATCGGTACAATCTCTCACCACGTTTACAACTCCAGCGATATTGATATTTCCCTTGAATCCTGGGGATTATGGAAACGATGTGTCCAAGTTGAAGTATGAGTGCGGTTATAATATTCCTACCACTGTTGATCCAATTTTCGGCGCTGACTGGCTGGCAGCGTCAAGAGTAGCAGATCCATGGAACCGACGAGCTTAGAGTGGAACTTACTGCCAAGAAGCTTCCACAGATAAAGGGGCGGTACGAAGGACTAACTTTTGCAAATTGACCACTAGCAGAAATCGGAGTTGACATATGTTGACATAATATGCCTTGTGGTCTACCAGTCAAGCTTTCAAGCGCTGACGATGGCCCCGGCCCCGGAGTTAACATAGCCATGATGCTCATTCGCCCCGAGCAGCATTTTCTTCGTATCGCTTCCTATTGGTAATATCCGCGCTGCCTGGCGGGCGATGTCAACGATTCTTTACATAAATGATCTCACGAAGACGTTTAGCTCGAACCACTGGCATCAACGGCCCATCACCGAAGCATCATAATAGCAGGTAAAGTGGCAGAATCATAGACGCACTAGCAGAGAAAATCACAGCCCTTTGTGCCGTGCAGAGCCGTTGCTCGGTGAATTTCCTCCGCTAAAATAAAGCGTTCAATAATTCTTGTTCCGCGACCGTCACGGAGATGGGTCCTCACTTTGGTTCTTCGAAGTTTTCACGAACGAGAACGTTTGACATAGAACGCCGGTTAGACTGGGCTGAGAAGCATCCCATCATGAAGTTGAGCGACAGAACAAAAAAAAGGTGATGAGCGCTAGTGGATCATGGCATCCACCGCACTGCGAACCAGTGAATCTTGATGGACTCTGAAAAACTCATGAATTGGTCGGTGGAAGCTGTTGCCATCATCCCGCATAATGTGAGCAATTCCGTCATCTTTTTGCTCAGCGCGCTCATCGTTCGCCGTTAACACATTAATTAATCATTGTTCAACAGGCTGGGCAGGGTGGCCAGACAACCCTCTGATTAGCCAGGTGCACTGCGCTTGTTTGTGACAGCAGCTCCGACGGTTTGAAACAATGGGTCGACTCTGAAAAACTGCCCACCGTACCGACGGTCCCGGAAAAAGAACTGAAAGCAGTACAGGCGTGTCCTTCGAGGTCCACACAAACTCAATCTGGAAGGCTGGGTCAACGTTTAGATGTCAGGTATGTACAAACAACCTATAATCTAAACATAGTTCATTTGCGAACTTGTGGGTTCAATCTGTTCACATGATACCAGGATGCTTAGTCCAGCGGGGTCCCACTAAGGCATCGAATCCTGAGCACTGTCATGCGCATTTGATACAGGTAGCACAGTACTATACGATGGCGATAACGCGAAACGACGAACGCATTCTTCTTCTGCTTCCTCTCCAAGAATCCATCTTTAGCACAATAACCGCCCGCCCCAGATCTGTTTCACGATGAATTAATCCATCGGGCTATTATTCCCACCTCTACATACGACATATATACACGTTATATTACAGCACATAACCAAGGGAACTCGACGCACGGTCGATCGTGTACGAGATCGAGTGTCCATCCGCAGTCGAGTTCAATAATAAATGTGTTTCACAGAATAATTCGCCATATTTTTCTTACTATTATTCATGTTTCGTGTTTTCAAGCAGTAACATGTGCGGTACCGTACGGAAGAATCTGTCAGACAAAAAGAAAGGAAGGAGAAAGGAGAGGAAGAGAGAGACTCGGACAAGGAAAGTAGACTGCGGTGGCGCACAGGTGGACATCATCGTTTTAAATAAGTAACATGTCAGCTTGCGAATGTATATGATGAAACGGAGGGAAAAGAATGGGGTGGGATCAACAACTCCCATCCAAAAAGGCGTTTGGGTTACATACGTATTAATAAACACAAACGAACGACCAGAGCTACACCGAGCGACGTATCGAGACAGGTATAACGCGTATTCGACTTTCGAAAGTGGTCAAGGGTAAAACAGCGTCAGAAAAGTGTTGTTTATTAGAGGAAAAGCAGAAACTCAAACGCTCGTGCTCCATTGTCCGATTTGTTTGAAGCTTTATTCGTTGGTGACCTGATGAAGAATGTAAGTGGGGAAAGACATCAACAAGGAGATGAGCACATGCCCTCAGAACACGATTCCCTTGGCTATAGTCCGCATCATCTTGGTAACTCATGCGCTGCTCTTCGCTACGTACTGCAGTCGGGGAGTCCGGGGAATCACTATTGTGATCAGAATGTGGACCAGGTGGTGGCGGCGGCAGCGGCGACTGCACAGTCGCCGCGTAAGGATTCGAGAGATGGTTCGACACATTCGCGACCTTTGGAGGCGGGTATGGAGCAAATGGGTCCGGAGAGTGGTTATCATTACGCTGAGGATAATACGAGTCGACGGGGTATCCGGGTTGCAATGGCATCGGGTGATTGCTGCCACTAGTCATAGATCCGAATTGCGACCGGCCACTCATGTGGGTATTCTGAGTGGCCTCTGAGGGCTTGCGGGTGACGAAAGCGCCACCGCCACCAGCGCCGTTGTTCAAGTTGTTGCTTGCGATAGCGGTTCCGCCCGGGCCGGCGAGGCCTACGGCCTCTAAGACGTCCTGGTTCGTCCCGCGTGTGCTTCGAATGGTACTGTTCCTGCCCTGGAGTTCGGGCGGTGGCTGAGGAGGTTGGAACGCAGGCCCAGCAAAGGCATGATACGGAGCACGCCTGCTCGGCTCGCGGCCGAGAGTACCAGCGCCCACACCAGCAATGCCCGGAGCACCAGGTTCGCTGTCTTTCCTGCTCCTTGATCGGTCAACGGCTGTCGCTGCTGCGAGGGACGCCGCACCAGCGGCGTACGGATCATATTGCGACATCTCGGTCATGCCGTAAGGGCCATCATGGGGTTGGAGGGCAGGCAATTGGAAAGTCCCGTGGCTATTGTCCGAATAGCCATAGCCACCGCCACTGCTCTTACCTCCTGCGTTCGGGTATGATGAGTAGTCGTCAAAGGGTGATCGAGAGGCGGCAGCCTCTGCGGCGGCTTCGGCGACATCACGATCAAACTCCTGTGCGCGCCGCCGTCGGATAGCATTGACCACCAACGCGATGACGAGCGCGAGGACGATGACACCGACAACTGTGAAAACGCCGATAACGGCGCCTTTATTGGAAAAGAACCTAAGCGGGGAAGTGAGCTGAGTTTAGATCTCCCGAAATAGGTGGCAAGATGCGGAAAGGGAACAAAGACAACAAAAAAGAGCACATGGCGCCGATACTCACGAGTTCGGGGTGGAATTGTCTTGCGATGCGGGTGGTGAGGTGGACCCAGGAGCGAGCGTGGTGACGGTCACTACCACGCCTCCAGGGTCGGTTGTAGTGAGCAACTGGGGAGTCGATATCGATGCTGGGGTCGGAGTGGAGGATGTGCTCGACGAGGACGACTGCGAAGACGACGTCGCACTCGAAGATGACGTGGACGAAGAGGAAGAGGATGATATAGACGACGAACTACTCGACGGGGTCGTACGTGAATCAGAGGAAGTGGACGTCGACGACGACCTGGCACGAGATAGAACTGAATTTGGGTGTCGCAGAACATGCGAATGATCGACTTACGGGGTGGGAGTGGTTTGGGTGGGTACAGCTGTGACATATGTTAGACGGACGAGTTTTGAAAGAGAGAAATTCTGGGGTACATACGCGAGGACGGAGGGGGCGTCGACATGGTGACCTAGGCCAGCCTTGAGTTGATCAGCGTGAGTGACTCGAAGGTGGAGTGGTATCTTACCTTTGTACTGCGAGGGCCACAGTGAAAGGATCTGTCAAGTACTTGAGACGCAGAGGATGAGAATTTTCCTTTTCATTAGCCAACCGAACGAGCGTGGAGGATTCACGTTACGTAAGCGAGTTTGGGTTTCAGGGTGCCCACACCTCGGACGGGATCATACAAAGTACATCACAGCCTCGTTTTTTTACGTAGATGCCGCACCTCGTCCGCGCCGTCGCGGGATTCATCCTCGTCTGAATCGCCCGCGCCGTCCTCTGGCCGCGATTTCAAGCCCTTCATCTTCCGCGTTTGCAACTTGCCCAGATCCTGCTTCGCAATGTGTACCCGTCCCCTCAAATCACCCATTTCGTCCACCTCCACGTTCTTTTTTCGTTTCCCTAGCCCCTTCTCTACTTCCTGTTTCTTCATCTTGGGCCGTTTCAGTGCGGCCTTCCACATGTCGAGATCTCCCTCTTCCCATCTCCGTAATGAAAGATCGAGAGAAGGACCCATTTCCGTCAGCTCCACACGCGGCACGCGCATTCCCGACGGCGTAAATTTGACAGTATATGTGCGCACGTGTACCCTGGGTAGCTGCTTCGGGTCATCATCCTGACGTGTTTCCCCAGGTGTGACCGTCGCCACCTGAAGCGGCGATGGTGCTAGCGAAACGCTTATCACATGTTCTAGTCCAGGTAGACACACCGACTCGATCACTTGTGCGTTGAACAAATCCATCAGCATCGACTTCAGCTGCACGTATCGTGGATGCGTGTCGAACAACTCTGAGGCGAAATGCATCATCGGTTTATGGCCTGGAGTCGATTTCGGTGTCTATATTAAGATATCATGTGAACGATCAGGATCATGGCACGATGATAAACATGACGACGGACTCGCCTTGAAAGCGGCCATGCTCACGAATTTGTCCACGCCTAGTTCGCACATATCCAGCACCTTCGAATCGAACATGCGCACGATCACAAGCCCGTTTGGGCGTTTCTTAGTCGACTGCCCGACCACAAACATCGACGCATCGTTTTTCTGGGCCCAAAACTCGAGAGAGGATGCGTCCTCGAACGGTCGGATCGCATTCTTTCTCGAAAACGAGATTGCGTCGGGCTTCTTGAGTGCCATCTGTGCGTGAGCAACACAACATACGTGAGCCCGATAAGAGACAGAGCGCGAGCATCGAAACAAAAACGTACCAACTCTTTCATGGCGATTTGTACGACCTCACCAGCGTGTGTGCCACGCACGAATATCGCCGTTCGTGCGTCCTCGACTTCCTTTGCCTCCCGTGCCTCCAAGGCCCTCTTCGACCTCGCATTCCGTGGTTTTCTGGCGACAATCGTCTCAGCAAAGGCCTTTACACCCTCGCTCTCTACGAAAAGAAGAAAGGAAGAAAAAGAGAACTCACTCACATCGTGCGCAACATGGCTTTTAACCTCGCTACTTGGTGTTCTAGTTTTTTTTCCCCTTCTTTTCCAAAATCCCACTTTGTATGTATTTGTTCGTATCATTACTATATTAGGAGTCGAGTGGAAGGCACTAGATAGCGTAACTACTACGAGTACTAGTGAGACCGAGATTCGCTCCTCGCCCCCTCGATAGACCCCATTGACAGGAACAAGGAACGAGCTAGGAACAATTCAAACGCACCCCACACCGGAGATAACACTCAACTCACTTATCACTTATCACCCGTCCTCGTTTATCGTTCGTAAATAGACCAACCCCGTGAATCCCTTCCCCGGAACCTTGAATCTCCTCGGTCTGGTTATGGATCGTGGCGTCTCGAGCACGGAGATACAGATTCGCCCACCACCAGCCGCCAACCTTGTCGATCGTGATCTCAAACATCGTTAGCGCGCACACACAGCTACGTACTCTAGAGATGCGATGTCAGGCCTTAGCCCAAGAAAGTGCACGGCATCCAGGCAATCGCATATAATTCTACGAGCAGCCCGGGCGGGCCGCCTGCCCCGCTCCCGCCCCGGTTCGACGAACAAACGAATGCTCACCAAGGGGAAGATTCAAATGGCAAGTATCAAGATACTCGCACCCTTTCCACCAGACAAATTTACTGAGAGTAGTATTGATTGATTGATTGATTCGAATATCGTATACATACTTCATTCAAGAATATTATGTTAGAGATGATAGTTGGATACTACTATCCTATCATCGTAAAAAGGAGAAGAGAAAGAAGGAAAGACTACATCGATGGCCGAGAGTACTTGGAACGAGGTTGAATTCCGACAGATGGCCAAAGAGGAAAAAAATAAGAACAAGTAAGGGTAATCGTGGTTATGCACAGTATATCGCGTTGTAGAGGGTAAAAATCGAATTAAATGATATGGTATACGCAAACTGAAGAAAAAAGAATACGGAAAGAGATATGTGCTTGCATGAGAAAGGAAAGAACAGAGAGACGTAAAGGAAAAAGACCAAGGGTGTACGCACGACACAGGGATAATAAAAAAAACCATTGTTCACACCCAGCATTATCGAATATTTGGATAAAGGAAAATTATAGCAGATGTTTTTTTCCACCCTTAAACCTTCATTCCAAGTGCAGCGGAGGAGTATGCTGCAGGGACGGGAGATCGTACTTCACGCTGAGGCTCTCCTCGGCGTGGTAATGTGGGTGAGGGCGCTGCATTTGAGGATGGAGATGACGGGTTTGAGTGTATGGCGACGGATCGAGCAACGGCGGCGAAGGCAGCGGCTGTTGGCTGTGATCGTGGGCTCCGCGATGCGTCTGGTAAAGGTGAAGTCGAGACGCTTCCTCTGTGAGCGGCAAGAAACTGTGCTGCTGCGACTGATGTTGCGGATGGGGATGAAGCGTCCCATTGAAGTGCTGGAGATATTCTTCCCCCACCGAATGCCGCCGGGCTTGTTCCAGCTGGAGATGTTGCTCCAGCTGCTGCCGACTGAGCTCCTGGGAGTAGTGCGTGGCTTGCGACGGGTGTCCGATCGACGAGTGCGAGGGCAGATGCGGATGAGACGAGTCCAGAGGAGGTAGTTGGCCGTGAAGCTGATCCGGTTGCGCTGGATAAAAATGATCGAACTCCGCCATCTGCATCTGCGTCATTGCAGAGTTCCAGGACGGTGAGCCGTCGAGACTGAGGGCGTGATTCTGTGCCGTATTCGTATTCGGTAGATCCGGGTAAGCCGCTGTTCGGTTCTCGACGTGACCCCTCATCCTGGGGGCCGTCGATCCCTGAGAAAGGTCGCTTGCGAGGGTTGTTTGGTGTAGGTTCGATGGACCCGCCATAGGTTGCTGATTCGGTGAGCGCCGGTGGGTGGAAGGAAAACGGTGATTCGTATGAACCTGTTGTTGGGGATGGTGGATCTGCCTCGAATGCGCTGTGCTGGTAAGCTGCTGCTGTTGCTGCTGCCGCTGCCAGTTCGCTGTTACGTCCATAGGCTGAAAGGGATAAGTCTGGTTGATGGACCAGTCCAGGTCCTCCAACGTAGGCAGGTTTGGAGGCGTAGTATGATGCGGGAGCTGTGCCTGGGCGATTGGCTGTTGTAGGTCTTCGAAGTGCAGCTGCCCCTGGTAGGGGAAGTATGTGCTGTGTGGATTGTGGTGGGAGGGGGAACGACTGGGAGGATGGAGGGGGGATTGTCGCGGAGACGACTGCTGCGAGGGGTGGGAGGGTTCGAGCATGTGAGTCGGGACCACCTGCAGTGGGTGGGCGACTGCTGCTAGATCCGGGGCGACCATCCCGTGTGGCGAAGCTGAAGTTGAGTGGGTTGGAGAAGGAGAGAAAGGACTGCGACTGCTGCTGCCCGAATGATGAATTTGATGCTGGGGGGACACGAAAGGACTGGCCGGAGTTACGAAAGGAATGGTTGTTGGGAGGCCGCGGATCGCCATGGTCGATATCTGTGTTCCAACCGTCGCCATAGAGAACGCCGTCTCCGGCCTCATACCCAGTGCTGGTTCCCGGACGCTGATGCATCGGAATAGAGGTGGGATTAATATCCTCTTCTTTGACAAGGTCAAGATGATGGTGCATGGCCGAGTCCTCGGGCGAGTTTGTGGCCCCTGAAGAAGCGGTGACATTGAGTGATGTCTGGCTCCTTTTGCCTCTGGACTGGCCAGTCTTGTTGGCGGCAGCCATGGAGGCGTGGAGGGAGGTAAGCTCGCGCATCATCCTCTCGTTCTGCTCCTGCTTGTCTGCGTGCACGGTCTGTGCATGCTGACGGAGATTGTCGAGACGAGAGAATTGTTTGGAGCAGTGGCAAGTAAAGGGACGTTCGCCAGTATGTTTCCTAGACGGAGATAAAACAGATCAAACAACGAGGGACGAGGATGTGAGTGCCTGGGACCTACCTAATGTGCCTGGCCAAGTGTTCGCTTCTGCTGAAGACCATACGACACTCGCCATAACCTCTGCACTGGAATGTCTTCGCAGGTGCGGGTCTGTAGCGTTTGCCAACGCCAGTGGGGGGGGCGGTGGGGAGGAGGGGTGGATGGTTTGGGGCGACAAGGGCAGCCATGTCGGATGAGGGAGATTTTCGATCTTCGGAGGGAATGGTGTCAGCTGGATCTTTTTGGGGGGGCGTTGGAAGTGTTTCGACGTTGTTTTCGTCGAGGGCTGTCGGTTTTGAGTCCTCCATGAGCGGTCAAGAAAAGAGGAACAAAACTTCTATAAAGGTGCCTGAAATCACACTGAAAAGGATTGCAACTCAACGCTCAATTAAGGCACCGCACTCGTCGGACTTGGAATTGGTCCCGGCATTCTGGTTCAGGAACAGCCCCGCCGAGCTACGGCACCGGCCGCTTTGTCACTCCGTAACACTGCCGTGTTGACACCTGCCCACGCTTATCACACTCGGGACCTCCCCCCCCCTCCTCCCGAAGACCCCTCCAGTCCCATCCCATGGCTTCTCCTTCTCTCCCGCCAATGTGTTCCCGTGGTTCTCTCTCAGTTGGCTGATTCCGAAGAGAGTCCGTCGTTCCTTCTTGGAAAAAGCATCGTCGCCTAGACACTTCTGTCATTCTGTCACGAGACGTGGCATGATGCCAAAAACAGACGACCCTGCTCTTGCCCATCATTGGAAATATTTCATCGTTGCCCCATCATGCCAGGCTCTCAATGCGGCCCACAGTGGGCCCAACCCTCGATGCTTCCTTTAACGGGCTATGCAAGCCTACGACATGTACATTGTCATCACGTCAGCTTTCTAGGCAACAACCTTTCGAAACCACACTGACCGCGCCCATATAACGCGAAACCGTCTCATCTTCTCCGTGAGGTACGGACAGCCACGCATGACATAGCCAAAAAGTCTGCTTCGCATCGAGATTGTATACCCGGCCAGATGGCGATACCGATCGGCAGATTACGACAAGCAGTCAAACCTAGTAGTGCCAATATTCGAAAGACAGCAACCCACCCTCTCCCGTCTCGCTGTCACAATTATGAGTAAAACAGTGTCGTTTCAACGGAGCGACAGACGAACTTGGGACCAGTTCGCAATAATATATCATCCTCGCTGGGTCAGACTGCCTTTTGTTTTTCTTCTAGACCTTCTCGTGAGTGTTCGGATTGACGGAACACTGAAATGATGGAGCTCTGCATCAGCCCTGCTCAGATCGTGCCTGGACAATTGCCATCTACACCCTAAATTACAGTGAAGAAAAAATTCCAATCATCTTTACGTTACCCATCGTTCAAGTCAGCCGTTGCGACCTTTCTTTTTGGGTTGTATGTATGTATCATTATGATGGCCCATATGGATCGCTAACTGCATCTCCGAAACGATCGTTCGAGAAGGCAGGGCAAGGCACCTCGAAGCTTCTCGACCGGGGAACAACGCTAACATGCTAGGGCCTCCAAAGGCAAAGATTGTCGTGCGGAGGTGTATACCGCATCCTTGATGCGCTGATCGATGTCTAACTTGGCCGTCGCATCCACTCAAATTCCTCCAAATATTCTCTGGTACACCCAACCTCTGGGAATCACCGTCACTATTGAATCCGATCCGCATCATCTCCATTCCACCCGCTTGCGCTTGAGTGTTGATTCGTGCAGTATACCCTGGGATCTAGGTCTGGTCGCGGAGGGCCGACCGCGCCGTTGACATACATATCAAGGACACGACCGTTGATTTACGGGAGCTTCACGATACCGATGCCACCTGCACTGCCAGCACTATAGTCTTGGCGCAGGCACGAATAGCACACCCTCTATGCCGTGACGTACACGAGCAACGAGGCCGCGCGCGTACCTGGGCGATGCGGTCATGTGAACGTGGAAGTGCTGATCTCCGGCAAAACCGTGCACGAAAAACTGCGGACTGGCGTCCAAATCACAATAGGTTGAATTGCTCCCGTTTACACTTTATGTAGGTGGTTATTCACGCTATTCATAATCCAATTCCAAATTCAAAAGTACAACATGAACATACTTGGACGGTTTCTTACACGGGCGGCCGAGTGGATCCCAAGCCGAGTTCCATCCGGCATTGCATACTCTCCGTGAGGTATGTGTGCGCATCATCACTTCTTCCTTCTCTTTCCTATTTCTAGTCAAGCATGCGTGCCTTAAAGCATACAGGTCGAAAAAGATCGCCATTCTGTCGGAAACTTTGGCATCAAGGGGTAACTGGCGCAAAGAATATTCCATATGTAAGGAGATGATCCTCTCAGACTTTGCCCAGGTACAAGATCGTCCCGCGAGTCCCGGGGCTACCGCGAGCGTTGGTCGGGTCCTCGTATACCCGAATACCTGGCGCGCGGGGGCTAACCAGTGAGCATGCAGCAGGGACAGGTACGATATCCTAAAACGATACACACCCCTATCTCACGAGTCTCTGGGGACAAGTCACGATAGCATGCCACTGCATCGTCCTGAGATGGCGAGCGAAAGAGAACAGAAAGGACGACGAATTTGTCACATCCTTTGATCCGCTTTCTGTCAAACAACACTTTGAGAATGAACAAGACGGCAACGCTCGTGACCCGACGTGCCATGTGGGATATAGCTCACTTGTACTAACCATCGTCCACTATGCATGCTCCATCACCCTGATCGAGGCGAGTCGGACATTGCCGTCCCGTCACTTGTCACTGAGCATCGGAGCGCCTTGCAAATTCCCCTGACAAACTCCGTTGCCTAAAGAAGTTCGACGGGAGACGTGGCTCGGGTTAACCGGCCGCTTGTCGACTCGGATCTGCCATCCAGGGTGACAGATGCCTGAGACCTGCGGCGTATCTTGACGTTTGTCTTCTTCGAAGCAAATGCCCTCTTTTAGAATGTGACGCAGTACAGAATTGGTCTTGTTTGATGCAGTCGGGATACCAAGATGAGGCTGATTTGATTTGATCTGATTTGATTTGAAAACAAGGATAAAGGATAACAACAGCGCAACAAAGTACGACAATAGCAGCCTGGAGAGAGGGGGATGTTATCAACTGATGCTGAGAAAGCGATGGCGATAGGAGGCGATGCATGTGCAGACCCTTGTGGACCGAGAGAGGTCGAATATGTATACATCGCGAGTCGCGACCGCGCCCATGTGTGGTCACCTGGGCTGTTTGGAACAGGGTACCAACGTCACTCTGTGATAAATCATCGCGGCGTGAGCCATGTCACATTGTACAATTGTTTCGTTCTTGTGTTCCCGTTCTCGTCTTTAAATCTTTCTCTCCCTTGTCCCCTACTTCATCTATGAAACCAAGCGGGGAGGTGTTTTGCGGTGATCGGTTCGGAACGTCGAGAGAGCGGCTCCCATCACGAAGGATGCATTAAAAATGATTAATACCATGAAATGGAACGAAACCATGAAAATACGAATGATTAGGTGACGGAATGAACGGGATCGCTAGGGTGAACAGTGCCACCGAACGCGGCGAACACTGACCGTATCGATACGGAGCCATAATACATAGCCTGGTGGCTCAATACCAAATAAGTAGGCACTGCCCGGCTACTAGCGTGAAGGCAAACGTTAGCTGCGGGTGTGGAAAAAAAAAAAAGATCATACAGCATGTCTTAGTAGGTGTGACCCGAGCTACTAGATCCGCTTTGGTTCCGTACCGAAGCGGAGGAGGACTCCGAAGCGGAGGGGTTGCATATCAATAAAAACGGGTCAACGCTCACGTTCACCTGGCGGCAACTGAATTTACATAACTCATTCTGTCTTGTCACTATGCAGGACTCAGGGTTTTCCTATGTCATTCTACGAGGTGGTCAAGGAGGATACGTAAGTATAGGGATCAGCTTCATGTGATGGGGGAGTATGCAACGCAATTGCGACGTACTGGAAAGAGAGGGCTAGATGCACTGCCGCGGGAGGTTCGTAATAAATACGTACTCGGCGCAGCTGAGTCCTTTTTGTGTTAACATGAGACTCCGAGTCAGGATATCTGAACGGAATTCTTTCCCATCACTTGGAGCAAAGCATGCGAAATGGTCGCGTCACGGGCGACGCCGTACGATATCTAAACCAGTGTCAGATTGAGACTGTCCCCAAGTGCGTTATATTGTAAAGATCAATGCTACGGCCCCTCCGAGTTGAGGGCGTGCCACGGACCTGTGCAACTTTAGGCAGGTTCTCAATGAGACCCGGCGAAGGCGCAAATTTTAAGAATCCAAGATGGCATGGTCAGATCTTGTTGGCAAGGTTTTGAACTTGACGTGCAATTAGAAAAGTATTTGATACTATCTTCACAGAAGCAAATAGGGAAAATAAAACTTTGACTCGGCCGTTCAACTGAGTTGTACCACAAGTTGCCTTGTTTTGATTTCGCTCACACCAAAATATTACAATCTTTTTTTACTAACACGTACCCGTTGTCTTACTATAGTCACTGTGGCCAATATGCCGTGTGGTCTAGACCACGGGCCGTGTTACGTTTTTCACCTCTCACACAAACAAACGCGGGTCGCAGAACGAGAGAACAAATATATATGGGTATGACACGGGTGGGAGGTCAAATTTCAAATTTGAACAACCACCGGGTCTAGACTCTAACACACCTGCGCGTTTCTTCTCAGTGAGAAAATTTAAACACCATGATTGATGAATGGCGTTGGACCGGTGAGTCGGGTGAGCCGGGTAACATGATGGTATGAGCGATTTCATCGGAGTGGAAATTTGACAAGACTCAGGATCCCTTCTTGCGAGACACTCGGACTCACGGGAACACGGCAGTTCGCTGAGCTCCGGGACAGGGAAGAAGAGAACCCACCCAAGCACCGATCAATGGCTTTGCAATCTCCCTCTCGCAGACGTGTCTCCCTCGTCAACATACCGTGGGGGTAGGTTGTTTTAAGATCAGCCTACATGCAATGTCCGGCCCGGGCCCGGGCCGCCACCGTGTTCAAGCTCGCGATTCGTCCTTGCTCCGTATTGTATCACAAACGCCAAGCCGAACCTTTCGTGCTGCTGATGGTGGCGGCCCCATCCTGACTAGTCTACGTCTGCTCCACCCTAAATCGATACGTCACTGATCACCATGTCAGTAAAATGTGCACTTACCTAGTAGGATTGGGCAGCTGGTATGATAGTTTGGCCCAAATTCAATCTCCGCACGAGCCATTCAAACCCAAAACCGCCAATACTGGTGCAATTTGTCAAAATGGGGACAGGGCCAGCGAGAAAATCGCACACTTCCACTAGTCCGCCTTGATCGTCGTCAATGGCTGAAGGGCCGCCACCTTCAGTGATCCCGCTAGCCTATCATCCCATTCCAGCTTTATGTATCTGCTACGAGTCGCACTGCCGTCGTCGGGGCACCTTAAACTAAACTCGCAAGGAGAGTGAACGCCGGTCGTAACAGGTTGGTGATTCGATAGGAGATGATGCGGTGACAGTTCGCTGGGTGCGCATCATAATGATCGTATCCTGGACGACGACATGTCTTGCTCCTTTTTCTTTTATTCATAACTTCGGTCAACCGGTTGCCCGTCGGACCTTTTGTAACATTCCCCAAACTTTCTCTTTCTTGGAGACTGTTAGGGTTCGAATATAGCAGTCACTGGGTATGTACGCTGCCGACATCGCCGCTAAAATGCCAAGCAGAACGTCCCTCTATGGAACCCCCTTACAAACCCAACGATGACGATCTCATGTCTTTTTCTTTTTGCCGTGTTTCAGTCACTCATTAGTGGCCACTTACAGCCAGCGCAGCAGCGCACGGTTACTGTGGAACGACGCCAGAATATTGCTACTGTACCGCGCAAGCCGTTTCTCCAACTTTATCCTGCCACTTCCCTCGTTTCCTCCCCGGTGGCGCTGACATCGCCCGAGTCCGAGATTCGCACCGGACGTTTTGTCTTTTGCTTTTTTCGGTCCCTGTCCAAGTCTACCTGCCGCACAGCCAAGTGGCGTCACTGATCACAATTACGGTATTTTCGATGCCGTGGCTCAGCGCTCAGGCACGGCCTCTCCCCGTTACAGTCTAACAGAGCCATTCATTTCCATCCATTTGGCGCATTCCCGGCAGCCTCGATCCGTCGGTGACCACTGTATGCATGGCCGGGCCCAGGAACAACGCACGCATAACTTTGACCCGCCAACTGTCTCCCGCGAATTACTCACTCATACCATATATTGTTAGCACCCATTGGACCCCCGCTTTTTTCGGACTCGGGTTCGGGTTCGCAGCCGCATTGGTGACTGTCGTTTCTGTCACTCTCTGGCATGCAACTTTCTGGCAACTTTCACTGTCTGTGTCTCCAACCCACATCTTTCTATCTCGGGATCTCTATCCAAACTTAAGTTTCAACATCCACGACTTGTCAAACCTGACGGGAAGCCACGTAGCCCGCGTCTCCCGTTCAAGTTACTTTTGTCTGAGCCTGAGGGCCGGGAATACATCGACAACGACATCAGCATCAACATGGGACACATGTCGTTGCGTTTGTTTACCCAAGTAACCCAGAAATTTGGCTCGGTTATCACCCTCTTCCTGCTTACGAAGAGCAACGACGAGGATACAATTGTGATGATGATGAACCGGCGATGCTAGGCCAGCCGAACAACGGGCCGGCCCTGCGCTGTTCCGTCGAGTTTCATAGATTTCCGTCAAGTTTGGAGTGTCAAAATTGCCGACGGCAGTCGACTTTACAGCTGTATGCTCGAACCGTTGGCAATGCATTCAAAACTTGCGCACCAACTTGCCAAGTTGAATATGCCGCGTCAATACCAACAAGAACGCCAATCGAATCCCCGATAGGCCCACTTTTGGTCATCACAAATGGCCATATGACCGTCATCGTGGCCGATAGGTCAGTCAAGCGATTATAAGGAAGGTGCACACGACCAGGAGACAATTCACGAAGATAATCGGTATCCTGAAGTAATTAGAGGGCATACTTGTGGCGCCGACGGGACAACGAGATGTGATCGAACCAGTGAAAAGGTGGCACCCGTATCGGCAAGGAAGCGGTTGCTGTCCAGAGTCAGCGGTTTCCACGACAACGACTAGCACGCTCACATATCTGTACAGAACTGACCCACGTTCCGCGTGCGGCCCTTCAGCGACATGGTCGACGCACTCTCGTTAGAAAGTAAGCTCTGTTGGTATTGATCCTGATAGATTTGTTCCGCTGTGCAAGGGAGACGTCAGCCGTCCTGCGCCCATGACATGTCTGAGCCTGTTTCACCGTGTCAGCCGAGGTGAAATGCAATTGAAAATCACCTATCGCACACGTAGCATGACCCATGGGCAAGGGTGTCGTCAGTACTTCGAAGAACCGGTCTGGATAAAAAATGGTCCACGTGGCTCGTCCACATATGCCTGGGGACGGTAGTCCATGCTCCGAGACCTGATCCGGCGGATCGCCTGTGTACTTCAAGTTGAGGTACTTGTCGTTCGTGGCTTTATATATGGGACGTTGTCGAGGAGTCTTTCTTCATATCAGTCTACCTTCGCGTATATGGTTTTCGGGGAAGCATGCACTGATATGATCATGTGCACCGGCAGGATTTTCTAGTTTTGCGGGATCGCATCTGCCCAGATTTCTGATCACCTTCCAGCTGGCGTTTCCTGGGTAGAATTGGAGTGCTGTGGGCCTCAGTTTACATAGTGTCGACGTGAATGATTAATCATAGTATAGTACTTAGTACCGCAAGGCACAATGCTGATCACCACTGGTACCAACATGAAGCGTATTGAAACTTCAATTCATCCACTTCCCTGGTAAACAAGGTAACGTACAAGTAACTTAGTACAAACTATTACGCAGTTACAACGACGACAAACTGCAACAACGACAGAGGCTACAGTTCGGCTTGATAGTTTCTAGTCATATTCTTTGGTATATCTCTATGTTAGTAAAGAAGCGCATGGAAAGGAGAAAGCGCGAAAGCCGACGAAAAAGAGTAAAAAAGGGGAAAGGAAAGGAAGAAGAAATGTATGAGAAAGCGGACAACACGCTAAGCATCGTCTGTGTTAGTGGAGACCGACGGAACACGATATCATAACTGCGATGAGATGAATCCAACCAGAATGAGATACTTAACTGCATCGAGAAACAGAGAAAGCAAAGGTGGTGAGGGAGAGAAAAGTGAGAAAAAAAGACAAAGCGCACGAGGGTAAAGTGTTCATTAGGGCTTTGACAAAGTAGGTTTGGTGGTCGCGTGTGCATTCACATGTCCCAACGACGAATGATGCGGAGGTGCGGACAAGATTGGCGGTTGATGTGCATGCTGTGGGGCCGGGTCCTCTTGCGCTTGCTCTTCTGGCTCGGCATCAGCCACCCCAGTCTCCTCGTCAACGGGCTTCATTGCGTCTACTTCCGACTTGCCGATGGCGTTGATATTGTTGGCGCTGGTGGCGATATTGTTCTCTTCCACACCGCCTGGAATCTGCCGCTGCGCTTGTTGGCGCCGACGAGCCTCCGCGTCCTCTGCGCGGCGTATAACGTCGATTTCACCCTGGACGACTGTTCCCTCGAGCCACTGGTGGTGAGCAAGCTCGGATGCTTTAGCTCTTCGGTCCGGGTAGAGACGTAGCATCGGCGACAAGATTGCAGAGATTGCGTCCGCTTCTTCTTTGGGAAAGAGGTACTTGTCGTGTAAGACGGACTCGAGCGGCCAGAAACGCAGCTTATTGATGTGCCGTAGTTCACCTAGTATGGTGATGATGATGGAGAGAAAAGAAGAAGAGAAGAAAAGCCATCACTGATGAGCGACACATGCACGACCATCCCCACCACAAAGGGGAAAAATGGGAGTAAGCACACGCACCCTTGCGATTGAAGAATTCTGAGCTGTATTTACCAGAAAACGCAAAGGATTTCGGGAACTCGCCTATGAGCTCCATGATTTGGGCGATGTGGTCGTCGTCTTTGCTGTATCGCGATCCGGAGGCCGGGTCGAACAGATAGTCGCCACCAGTGATGAGCTCGAAGATCTGTGGGGGTTGGTTGGCACACGACCAAGTCAGATTACATTACACGAGTCTGCAAGAAATCCATCTCACCACGCACGCGACGCTCCAGATGTCGGCGCTTGAACCCCATTTTGCACCGAGGATGACTTCGGGACAACGGTACTGTCGCGTCTGTATGTCGTCCGTGAAGTGGTGTTCCGTCCAGGTCGCTAAAGGCACAGAAATGAGCACTCATCAATTCTAAGACATTCAAGTGAACGGCAGCCCACCATTTCCTAAGTCTGCAATCTTCACAGTGATTTTTTCCGTGCCTTCGAGCATACCCGAACTCGTGGAGGTATCGGCAAAACTTGGCTGGGGTGATTCTCCTAGAATAGCGAATGTAGAAAGTTTCGGGTCTGAGAGAATTGAATCACCTGAGCCAGCTGGCCGCGCGGTGGCTGGGACTTGCTGATTTAAAGACGGGGAACCAGCGGTGGGGTGGTTAGGCGCCATTTGGGTGAGCAGCGATGGTCCTGGCGGGTTTGCTGGGTGAGGCGATGTCATCTTGTCAAACCCAGAGTCTAGGGAAACGCTGGAGATCCTGGCTGCAGTAACCTCAGTAGAGTCAGCTCTCCCGGAAATCGAGCTTCCTTCTGTACCACCCAGGCTAGCGGCGGGGACGGATCCCGAGCTTTCTTTCGTGACTGAAGGCGAGCCATAGGAGCCAGACTTGGACGTGTCTTCGTCACCTATCTTGCTCATGCGAAGCGCGCTTGGGTCAAGCATGGGGCTGCCAAAGGAGGAGGACGGGGATGGGAGTGGCTGAGACCCGGTAATGAAGACCGACTGGGACCGTGGTGTCTGGTTGCCTCCACGCCCTTTTGAGGGCGGCACGCCGATCAGTCGTGAGGGGGGCGAGGTAGTGTTTGCAGCGACGGCCATCTCAGTTTCGATAATAGACTCAACGTCTTCGATACAAATGAGGACATTTTCCGGCTTCAAGTCTGTACAGAAAGTTATCCACTGCAGACGAATTGGTACAAGAAAAAAAGAGAGCGTGCCTGTATGAATGACACCACAGCAGCGATGCATGTAGTCTAACCCGAGTAACACCTGCTTGGCTATTTGCTTCACCAGATGCATAGGAACGCCCTTGTTCTGATGGCGCTTGATGAGACCGAGGAGATTTTCGCCGAGGACTTCGAACACCATGCAGACATGTGTACCGTTTGGCCCCTTGTGCTTGAAGTGGTCAAGGAAGGATATGACGTGAGATCGGCCAGGATGGGTCTGTGATGGGGAAGGTGGTGGATCGGGATTCTCGGGAGTAGGCTGAACTGGGGGAGTAGTGGAAGTAATGAGACGCTGTAGGAGCTTTATTTCGTCCAGAGCAGTCTCTGTGTATCTTGGGGCGGATTTGACGACCTTGAGAGCGACATGGCGACCCAACCTGAGGTGCGAAAAGAAATAAAATTAAAATGAGATGGGTGGGCAGTGCGATGAGGCCAGCGCTTACTTTGTGTCCTTGGCGAGCCAGACTGTTGAAAAGTGACCCCAGCCGAGCTTTCTAACTACGATATACCTACCATCTGAAAAAACGTCACCGATGTGTACGGGGTGGTAGCCTCCTTTGACGTAGTCTTCATAGTCTTCTTCCTCCTCTGTCATGATGGATTGTGATTGGGACGTATAGGAACCGTGAGACATGACTATTTTTCGGGGGTATGCTGTAAACGAAAAACGATAAGGCCTTAGGGAGGTAGCCGCGATAAGGAGGTTCGGAAATTTCTGATAGATAAGCTTGCCTTTGTTCTAAGGGGTATTCGATGGATTAAGGGTTCGCAGATACGAGAAAGAGCTCGCTCGCCGTCGATCTGAGAGAAATAGACTTCTACTTCCTCTGTCCCCAGCGTCAGTGCGCAGCAAAAGGGCTTCTCTCCCCCGACCTCGAGTGCTTGCCCATATCGGGAAAGCTCAGACTTTTATCATATGATTGGCCCGCTGACTAAGCGGTCGCAACCGTGTGCACGCGACCACCACGCTCGACTTGAAGAAAGGCCCGAATCAGTCGAGTAGAGTGGTTATTCTGAACAGTCATGTGTTTTTACTATTGGGTTGTGGTTACCCTGGTGGCGCTGTTTATTTTCTTTTGTCGTTGATCGCACCAGTCAGTACTATTCCATACCAGCTCACCTCTTTTTTTTTTTTCGAGATAGGATGATATATGACTCACCAGCACGCACTGTATTGCTAGAGTTTCACTCGGCAGGCGCGCCCGTGGAGCCTCCAACTATCTCCAACACGTGCCTGCCTCGTGCATAACGCGGCATCCCGGAAGTCCCATGAGCCCAGCATTGATCCTGATTGATCTTCTGATGGACTATTCTCGGCAGCGTCGACCCCATCCAACACTATAATATTGTGACTTTCATCTTGCACGGACCGACTCGGATGTGGAGAGGGTTTTGCGTAGGATGCCATGCATCGGCCACGTGTTTGGAGCGCGGTGACACGGCCTCACTCGCATAATCGCAGAAGACTTCCTTTGCCAGCGCTCACCACCGCATATCAGTTGTACCATTACGACTTCTCGCTGCTGGAATACACGAGGCTCTCCTTCTGAACTGACGAGTCCTCCTTTGTGTCTCACCTGTCACTCTCACCATTGCCCAAAGGCCCTCGGGTCTCAACAGATTGACCATACTGGTCTTACCCCTTTACTGATGCGATGCTGCCTGCTGATCTTGACGACGAACAAAGGTATCGTATCCTCTGGGTGCCATCGTACGCTTCATGTATATCTGACGACCCTTCTTCTGACATCAAGGGCTCATCTCGCACACGAACACCCCACCGATGTCGACTCCAATCCATCCTCACCATCATCAGGCATACCCTCGTTCTTCGACCCCCGACGTCGTCCAAAATCAGCATCACGTCATCGCTCACGGACTACCGATGAGTCGAGCAGCAGTCACCTCCTCGCACGCCTCGTCTCCCGTGAGGAAGAACTCCGCGAAGTCAATGCAGCCTTCGCCGTCACAAACGAACGCCTTGAAGCAGAATCATCCCGTGCAAACGCCGCAGAACGTCGTGCTCTCGACTACTTTCATCGTCTGCGCATCGCGACCGACAACCGTGAGCGTGCCGAACAGGAATCGGCGAGACTTCGAGAGGAACTCAAGCTGTACAAGATGCAGCTTGAGAATGCCCAAAAAGAAATCTTCCGAGCGCAGGACATCATCGATCAGGTGGCCTCCCAGCGCAACGAAGCAGAGGCGGAGGCTGCAAGAGCCAGAACAAAGGCTCGCAAGCTACAAGAAGAGAAGCTAGTCATGCTCGCGCGCGAGGAGGGCCGCAAAATGGGATACAGGGAGGGACTATCCATCGGTCGCAGGATCGGCTATGACGAAGGTAGAGGCCGTCGGCTCGCGGGGCCATCGGACCGACTTCCTCATTATCCTTTCTCACTAGAATACCACGATGGCGATGAAAGCACTCATGAACACGCCGAGGGCATCACCGATGATGAACGCGATGAACCGCGGGCCCAACTACAGCTACGCTCGAGTGCATCGAGCCGACAACAATTGTACGTCAAAGATCGCATTGTAGATTCTTGGTTACCCACACCGTTCGCAGGACGCGTCCCGAGTCCGCCCCTCCAGTACGTATGCCCGAAACCACAGTATATGCGCCACCGCTCCCCGTCCGCATCAACACACCTTCTCAAGGGCATCGTACGCCCTCTCCGCCCCGTACACGTGATGAGCCAGAAACTATTTACCCGATACCAATCCGCCCTAGCCCAATCATACCTACCCAGCCCATCAATGCTCACCATGACGGATGGATCCCTAGAGCTGATTCTCGCACATCCTATATCACTGTGCCGCCTCCTCACGAACTGCAACAACGTGTTCCAAGTTCACCTAGCTCCGTCGCGGACGAACTTAGAGATCGTCAACCTCTACAGCAATCAGAGCCGATGCCAGTTCCGCCACCTATTCGGTCGCGCGATTATGCTTATCAGACGCCTGTTCCACCGCCACCTGTTCCGCGCGGCCAAACGCCCTCCCTCGCATCCCGTACCTCCACCCACATCTCGCAGTATGACCTAGTGAACAAACGCCCCGGAAGTTCGCTACGGAATGAGGTATACTTTGGAAGAGCGAGGAGCGGGAGTCAGCCCGAGAGAGAGAGTACATCTCGAAGCGAGCATCGAGATCCGGACTGGCGTCATTCCGGCAGGACGGAAGCGGAAGACATTGCTGAAAAATGGCGCGCGGATTCTGATTCGGAGAGCCCGCCACCGAGGAATCCACCGCGTTCCTTCGTGAGTACACCTTTTTCCACCCTCCTCATAACCTTTGCACCCCCATGCTGACGCCAAGTTGTACTGCAAGACGCCGTCCGCACCTCCCCGTTCGCATCGACCCGTGCAGTTTTACTACCGACCTGGAGAGACTGCGACGCCTGGTCCCCCCCGAGGTGCCAACGCACCGGCATTCCCGCGGTCTCATACGCCCACTCCGACTGAATCCACTGCAACGCAACTACGTCCACCGCCTATCCCCGAAGACCCTGCGACCCATCACATGCGCAGCAGGACCCCGCTCGACCATCTCCGCAAGCGATTCCGACAACGACCTGCTTCGAACTCAAGTATTCCTAATATTATCGTCGAGTCGCCGGTGAGCGTCTTCTCCAGAATCCTCATCGTATATGGGCTTTTGCACTAGTTCATGCCGCTCGTTTTCGTTACATACAGTCTGAACCTGAGACAACGATGTCGCCGTCTGCGACGATCGCGGCGCAACCGGATCTCCTGAGCCCCGAAGCGGCCAACCGACCATTGCCCCAGGAGGATTCGACTCAACAGCCTCGTCACCAGCATCACCACTCATCCCATTCTTATACACAACCACCACCACTACCACCACCGTCGCAATACCGACGTACGCCGTCGTCTGCGTACGACGCCCCGCAGCGTTCGGGGACGCCTTACGCAGCTGACCCTTCTTCCTCCGCTTCCGCACCCGGCTCCACACTCTGGCCCGCAGGGTTCATCCCATACCCTCGAGGATCTGGTGCAGAGCCGCCCAGTGCCAGGTCTAGACCGGACAGAGACAACAAAGACCGCGATCGTCGCCGCGGATACACCGATTCCACATACACACGTCCTCCCGAGGGATACACCCGCGCGCGAACACAGAGCGCGTCAGCATCCTCCCTGACGGTGCCGATGGCAGGCGCGGGCGGGGCGTATGAGGCAGCACCGCTACCACCAGGGGTGTCCTACCCTGCGCCGCCCGTCCGACCGCATACGTCCCATCGGCGGTATAGGGAGGGTGATCGAGAGAGGGTGCGAGACGTCGGTCGTGCGTGGGATTGGGAGCGGGAGCGAGACATGGGGAGAGATAGAAGGCAAGACTCGGAGAGAGGATATGAACACGAACGCGAGCGGGAGAGGGACAAGGATCGGGACCGAGACCGAGATCAGGAACGAGACCTAGAGCAGGAGAGGAGGACACAAGATGGCGAAGATATGGGGCTCGATGAGGAACTGACGCGATCCCCGGCGCCACTGCAGCGACCGATCTCCCTTTTCGATTCGGACGAGGCGTGAACTTGAAGGTTCAATGACGCGATAAGGGATTGAGGTGTAGATCTTACGCCGTTCCCACCGCTTCTCTTGTGCACTGACGACGACGACCACCGTGCTCGCTCCACTTATTATTTTTCTTTCTTTCCCCCTGATAATTATCCAAATCCGATACGGGATGTATTTCTATGATGGTCAAGACTGGGTTCCTGGTCCACGAAGGGCATGTATGTATATTTCCTGCTTGGTTTTCCTATATTTCCAGCTCTCTTGTGTATGTATGTACCGGATCCAGTCATTTGTTTCCTAGAGTATTTGCTTGTAACTATCTCCAAGAACGCTTTTTCAAACTTGCAGTATGTACTATTCGCTTTTACCTAGACAAACCATTCTATGATCAACTCTTCGTTCGACGACGCTACATTCCATCCATACCGTGTACATATACAAGTACAGACACAAAACAACAAAGCATGTATTGATTCTGCAAGAAAACTAGTTTCGAAATCGGTCTCGCTTTGGCTTTCACAACCCGGTCCACTCCAGGCTTTTTGTCACCACAAAGGTCGCCATCAATGGCAACACGTCGCTGCTCGGTCCGACGCTTACTCCGTACTCACCCCGCTCGATCACCCATCGCGAGATCCGGTCTTCCCAATACGACACCGCGATCTTGTCAAGCGTCAAAACGACGCGAGCGCGAGCGCCCGGAGCGAGGTCCCTGACTTTGCCGAACGCGCGGAGCAAGCGCGGCGGGTGGCTCACGTCGGACGTCTTGGGCATCGACACGTACAGCTGGACGACCTCGGACCCGGCGATCGCGCCCGTGTTCGTCACTGTGACGATGGCAGTCAGGCGGAAGTCTCCATCAGAGATGACGGGTGAGGATAGCCTGAGGTCAGAATAGGCGAATGTGGTGTACGAAAGACCATGGCTGTGTGTGTGTGTGAGAGACAGAGACAGAGACAGAGAGTATGGAAGGAGAGCGGGCCCGTCAGTCGTGCACAAGGGGGAGCTCTGGTTTAGCAGACAACTTACCCGAACGCAAACTGAGGGGCGATGCCGCGGTGTTGGAAGTGTTTGTAACCCTGCGGAGTGAGAAAGGGAAATGAGTTACGTCCTGCATGCACGTGGAAAGGGGACACGTACGACAAAGAGGTCTTCTCCATATCGGACCACGCCGTTCTCCGAGTGGAAGTGACCGTGGGCAGAAATGTCCTCGAGTCGCTTGGGGAACGTCAACGAAAGCTTTCCTGATGGGTTCTTCTTCCCGAAGAGAACGTCGGCGATGGCATCACCAGTTGCGTTACCCAGGTACCAAGAGTGAACGATGGCAGGTACAGAATCTGCCCAAGGCATCGTTATCGACGAACCCTGTCCATTTTCGAACACTTCAGAGTCAATGCCGAGAGAGACTAAGAAATCGGTCTTACAGACTGGGTCACGACGACCGTATTGGGGTTGGCAGCCAACACCTTCGTGATCAATTCATCAGTCCGTCCAGGAAGTGCCAAGGTTTTTCTATCGTAGCCCTCCGTCTCCCAATCGGCGTTCAGGCCAACGACAGCAACGACAACATCCGCCTCAGATGCCAGCGCAACGGCTTCAGCCATCTTCACGTCAGGATCTTGCACTTCTGCACCCCCAAGACGGACTCCAGGGTTGCTATCTTGGACTGCCTCATCTTCATCGCCATCTGCAGGGCCTTTGACGTTGCAAAACTCGACGAGGATGTTGTACTTGACGCCCGCCTTGAGGTCGACCCTGCCCTTTTCCTCCTGCGAACCACTATTAAAGAACGATTCCCCGCGACGTTGACGAGTCCAATTGTCAATGACCAGCTTGCCATCAACGAATAGCTGGAACAACAGATCAGAAAAGGTCTAAATTGTAAAGGCAAATGGCGTGCCAACCTTAGCCCTTCCGGATACAGTGAGGCCAAATTCGAACGTGCAATCATGGGTTCTGGGCTTCAGCTGGCCTTCAAGTTTCATGGTCCACCTGCGGGTGATACCCTTGGGCGCGGAAGTGCTGATGAAGATGCGAGTCTCATCCACAAGCCGTGTTGAGTGGGGCGTGCTCAATGGAATCATGCTTTCGTCGCTTTCATGCGCATACCACGTACCGCTCCATCCACGCTCTCCCGATGGCGTCGTAAGTTCAAAGTCAAGAGTAGGCATCTCCATGTATGCTAAACCAACTGTCAGCAAGTTACATCAGGAATGATAACAAAAACTTACTGCTAGCGCCTTCGCTGTAGGTAACCTCGACGTTCGAAGGAAGAGCACCAACAATACCCTGATATGGTGAGACAAAGTACGAAGGCTTCAAGGCGGCAGAACCGCCGCCAGACAAGATGATAGCTTGTGCGTTGCCGCCAACAATGGCGATCTTTTTTAGCTTTTGAGGTTGAAGAGGTAAGATATTGTTATCGTTCTTCAAGAGTACAATAGATTCCGCGGCGAGCTTTCGCATGAGGGCTTTGTCTTCCTCACTCTCCACTGTTCGTTCGATGCCATCTCCATCCAAGATCTGGAAGTGACATCAGCCAACACCGAAAATGACAAAGTTGGATGACATACTTCCGGAGACTCTCGCGCAACTCGTTTAGCCAGTTCTACCACCTTCTTCGCGCGCTCTTTAATGGTTCGAACAGTGATTTTCCGGGATATAATTGATCGGTTCATAAGATCAAGAGTGCGCCATTTGTTTGTCCCCGGCATCTCAAGGTCCAATCCAGCATTTATACTGTGGTCGATACTGTAAATCCCAAACCTAGAGGATAAGTCTCGTTCAACAACTATGATCATCCTCTGGAAATATCGGCGTAGTCGTACCAGTCGCTCATGATCAATCCATCGAATTTCCATTCGTTCCGGAGGATGTCTTGAAGTAAGTGAGGGCTCTCAGACGCGTGGGTACCATTGACACGATTATAGCTAATGAAGAATCATCGGTGGATGAATTAATGCTGTCTTCAGGGACACTCACGAGGTCATGAAACACCAAGGTTTAGCATGCTTTTGGGCAAGCATGAATGGCATGAGGTAAATTTCACGAAGAGCACGTTCACTGAGTATACTATCGTAGCCCATTCGATCATTCTCCTTGTCATTGCAGCTGAGGATGTGATATCAGTTGATGAAAGGCATGAACCCGGCAAGACATACACGAAATGCTTGATGGTGGTTCCGATACCATTGTTCTGAACACCTTTCACATAGGCGGCAGCGGTAAGCCCAGAGAGTATGGGATCTTCCGAGAAACTTTCGAAAGCCTGTGCCGTGTTAGCATATGTCGAACAATAACCTCACTAGTAAGCTTACCCGTCCCCCAAGAGGATTCTATTTTAAAATCGCATGAGATAACAGACAATAAACGAACTTAGATAGGCCTACCCTTTGTATATTGCAGGTTGGGGCAAGGATGACAGGAGCAGCTCTGAGTTTGGCTTCGCCAGCCAGAAGCTTGGATCCGGCTTGTTCAATGAGCTCTGAGTCCCAGGTCGCGCCAAGTGCAGTCGCAGAGGGGAGACATTTGGCGGGTGTGCTCATGAAGAAATGGTTTCCTCTGATACCTGCATATACATAGCTCAGCACAAAGTGTGATCCAAGGAAGTGACATGCTTGCCATTTGGACCGTCGCTGACCTGGACGTGAAACAAATGTGAGAACGTCAACGAGAGAACCATCTGCACTGACCTTGACAGCTGGTAGTCCGAGGCGAGGAATCTCGTGTGTATGCCAAAAGCCTACACCGGCAGTCAGCAAGATCGCCTCATCCGTGGTGAGCTGTTCGACGATCTCGTCGACGTTGGCATTGGCAAAATCCGATGGGGCCATGTGTTTCAAGGCTGAGGGCACGTCAGACTGTCCGTTAAGAGGGAAATAAAGAAGGGGGTAAAGATTGTTATCCTCACCTCATTCTCTTATGCGGTAGATATTAGACCACGTGCAGTGATGACCGAGGTTTCTCCGAGTTGGCGCACATGAGGAGCTCCAACGGACCGCTCTCTCTACAGCGCGGGGCCCGCCGGCACGGAAACTCACAAAAAAATACGGATGCCATTGCATCGTTGATTTTTGCTTCACGTGACCAATTGTCGACGCGCACCCCTTTCTCTTGAACCGCGTTGATCCCGCGTGAAGATGCCCCGCTCACAGGCAAGTACTCAGTTTCGAATATAGTTCGTGAAATAATACCGCCATTTTGTCTTCTTAGCCAGGTCCATCTGCGTCCACCTCCGCAGGAAGCTTCAAGAAACATCTCTCGCCGGACATGTCCATCACACACGGAAATTCTATTCCTGCCAAGCCTGTACTGCACCACCCCGCTAAACGAAACAGATCTACCCCAGAAGCTCGACAGCCTAGTCGCACAACGCTAACCACGGCACGCCCCATACCGAACTCGCCAGGCAAACTGTCCAAAGGCCGCGTGATAAGTGCCGCAAGTGACCGAACTACCGAAACGGGCGGGCCCAGTCAATCGGGGATGTATCAGCCCTTGATCATCTCCCAAAAAAACGCAGCATCACATGCTCCAGTCTTCTCTGGCAACTTTGATTTGTACGGAATGTATTTGCCGTCCCTTGTCAAAGCCTTTTTGCCCCTAGGAGCAACGACACCCAATTACTCTGCCGTGTATGACAAGATTCTTACTTCCCAGGCCAGACACGATTACACTGCACGCTGTTTCCTCGCACCCCAGGAAACAGCTACATCTTCCCCACTTCATGGTCGATTCGAGAGCTCGTCTGTGCTGAACCCTATGGCCGGTCTCCCCTTTGACATCACGCTTGATTCCTTTACATACAAGAAATTCCTCACTTTCACCCCTACTGAGCGGACATCTTTCCATGCCCCTGAACATAGCGTCCTAGGACCAGGTCTCGTCGGACATACCAGACTCTCTCCAGCGTGTGGAATCAAGGATGCTAGAGGGGTTTTCAAAATCAAGCGCGTCTGGGCGACAGAGCAGGACGGCTCCGTCAAGGAGCTTTTCGAAGGTTTCTTTTCTTTCAGCGTGTGCTATGACAGCATGAATCGAAAGACGGACCACGGTAACGGAGCCAAGTACAAGTTCGCATTTTGGGGAGTAAGGGCCATGAAGGACAACACAGGCAAGGAGATCGGTCTTGAACCGAGTAAAACCATGCGGTGATCCATCATCAGTGTGGCCTTTTTTGATTTGTGGAAAGTTAGTTGTCCATTTCCATTGCTAGCTTCGTTTTGTACTCGCCGTCTTGGGTCTCGACTTGAAGCTCCTATTGTCTCGCAATGCTAGTCGATTGGCCCGTCATATTGTTGTGCGTACAACTACCAAATGCTCTGAGTGGAGTAGACCGCATCCCAGAAGTAGCCATATGTTCGTGCAGGAGTTAAGACCAGGGTTTCAGTGACTCTTTCTGATTATCAGCCCCGTTCGGACGAGGAAAAGTAAGGTGACCCGGGCCAATACATTCGATCTCATACATCATTGTGTCGGTGATTTATTTCGAAGCATACCGACGATTTTTGCGAAAAATGTAAGGACAACGTGGAAGGGAGGCACAATGGTTCCGAGACAACTTTGATCCACTCTACAGACGTGCCCAAAAAAACGATCAGTCCGAGCCATGATATCTACACATTTCGTACCAAGTACTGCATCATCTGTTGTCTCTCAATTGAATGCTTGTACAGGATGTCAAGTATGCCCATCAGGAGAAGTGATGCCGTTATACTCAAGAGGGGTATAAGAAAGTGCGTGCCTGACGATGGCGAGCACATGTCAAGTCTTGAGACCAACGAGTCCCTTGAATAGTCTGATTGATTGCCGTGTATGGGCACAGAAGATACGCTCGTCTACTCTGGGTCAATAATACCTCGGAGATTCGAAGATGAAACGATGATGGCCTGGTTGATGATGGAGGTAGGTATGCACAGCCGGCCTCAGGGGGCAAGCGCTCATGGGTTCTAATTTACAAATGCGTGATTGATGGGTCGCTGCGCTGAATCACCGACCTTGAAAACACGGCGTTATAAATTCCACCTACCGTCCACTCATTCTCTGGAAGATCAGAGATTCAAGCAGCCTGGCCAGGGAACTTACTTACCACATACTTTCCCCCCTCTTCTTTTTATCATACATGACGCTCCAAGAAACACCAGCACAGCCGCATCTATTCCCCGCAGTCCAGCGCGTGGCGCAAATCCAGGCCTTTGGCGAGCCCATCGCCCTGCTCTCGTCATATCCCGTGACGGACCATGCCCATCTCCGCCCAAACGAATGCCTTGTCAAGATCGAGTACGCCGGTGTCTGCCACACTGATCTGCATGGTCGTAACGGCGACTGGCCGGGCTTGAAACCCACGCTTCCCCGCATTGGGGGACATGAAGGAGTGGGCACCGTCGTCGTCATTGGGGCTGGAACTGTGGAGAGCCCCGTTAGGATAGGAGACAGGGTCGGGCTCAAGTTTAACGCGCGGGCGTGTTTGCATTGCGAGAATTGTCTTGCTGGGAACGAAACGAGTGAGTGTGGCAGTGCCACTGCGGCCAGCTTCTGACTGTCCCCAGGTTGCCCCACCAAAGCTTACCACGGTTTTGATACGGATGGCACCTTCGCTGAGTATGCGGTGAGTCTATTATTATCTGAAACTTACCTAGCGATGATCGTGTACCAAGCTTGCATGGACCAACTACGTCACCCCGATCCCCAAGACGCTGCATAGTGCAGCCGCGACTCCCATTCTCTGTGCTGTGAGCATTCATCTCCTTGCTGCGCTCCGAGCGTATGACGATCAGGCAGTGCATTTCCTAGGGCGTGACGGTCTACAAGGCCCTCAAACGCATCAGAGACAGGGTGCCTATCGGAAGTTGGATTGCGATTCCTGGTGCTGGCGGTGGTCTTGGTCATCTCGGTGAATAACATGTCGTGTCCTGCTTTTTTTTTGCTCACGTCGTGATGCCCATCCTTTTTAGCGATACAGTATGCAGTCGTGATGGGTCTCCGTGTCATCGCCATTGGTATGTCTTCCTTTCGTGCTTCACACACGATATGATTATACCTGTACGTGCCTATGTCCGTCCACAGACAGCGGGGAGGAAAAGCACAAACTTTGTCTCGCGCTCGGCGCAGAAAAGTGGATCGACTTCAAGGAGAGCGGGGACGCCATCGTGCAGGACGTTGTCAAGGCAGCGGATGGGCGAGGGCCCTACTCGGCTCTCATCACGGCAGGAGTGGTCAGTTTAGTTCAACTTCCTGTGTGATGGCATGCACTGACCGAGTTTATTTGGGTTGTTCCTCCATTGCACGCTGGCTGGCTGTATGTGCCCTTATCCTTCTATCCATCCTATCGATGTGCCCCAGGCTGCACTGTATACTCAGGCGTGCTTCTACGTCCGGCCGACTGGTACGGTTGTTGCTGTGGGGGCACCTGCGGGGACACCGTTCCAAGTCCCCTTCGGAATGTTGATCGGCAAGGTATGCATATACTTTCCTCCATAGCGTGTTTCGTAGCAGAAGCTGACTCTTTCCGGCACCAGGAACTCGGCTTTCTTGGGTCTATGGTTGGGCAAGTTACTCGTGTTCTCCCTCTCGCGGATGGATGGTGAACTGATGGACCCGTTATGTTCACTATTTTGCTTTTATGTTTTGTGTTACAGGTCACGTCAAGATGTCATCGAAGCACTGGATCTTGCTGCGATGGGAAAGGTGGCTTGTCATTACACTGTCAGGAGGCTTGAGGAGATCGAGGCGTGCGTGCGAATCCTGTCTCTCTCTCAGATGTTGAATCACATTGTTTCCAGAGTATTCGAAGAGATGAGAAAGGGCGAGATTGCGGGGCGAGTAGTTCTCAAAATTTGACTGCTTTGATCTTTCTAAGCGAGAGGGGTTGAATGGGAAGGAAGGGCGTTGCACACTTGGTTGTATTTCTATCTGCTTCTATCCAGGTCTGGAGATCTCATATGATTCTGGAAGTAAGTGCGCTTCCCCGTGGAACATCAAGTAGCGAGATTGATGGGTCTTGCATTCGCTGTAAACGTTTGGCAGTTCACGATCAGATCCCAAAGAACTCCCTTGTCATCATCATGTACGTTGTTGAAGAGGAATGAATAGAAGCTGATTCACTGTGACCTGACTCGGATGGGCACCCTACTGGTGTACCCGTGTTATTCCAATTCGTTTTCAGAGCTGGCACGACTCTTTCCAGCGACCGAGGCTTCAGGCCATTCTGCCTCAGCGCACAGCACACTCCTATGTAAGCCTAATAATCTATTTCGGTCGGGTTGGTGTCCTTTGATCTGGTACCGGCTTCCACACCAGTCTAGCATCACCCGCAGCATGGTAATTACGTTTCATGCAACGACTGTCAAAATTGCTTCTACACTTGTAAAGGTGCGTCGTTGCCCCGTTTCATGTATTTACAGAATCCATTGATGTTCCAGTTGCAGGCGTGACAATTGCTGTAACTGGATAATGATGGGTCGACGAAAAACGTTATAAGTCCGCTTCAGTAATAATTATCACCTTCCCTTAGGTTCCCGACTTTCTGCTCCATGAAACTACTGCTCATCATTTTCATCACCGTTCTCGGCTTTGTGGGTCCCGTGCTCTCGTACACCACAGAATACACGGTATCATATGACACCGTTTACGACCACGGTCAGAACTCCCTCAACCAGGTCGCCTGCTCGAACGGCGAATATGGTCTCATCACCTCCGGCTATACTACCTTTGATTCCCTTCCGACCTTCCCTCATATCGGAGGAGCGCCTCAGATAGCTTCATGGAACTCGCCCTACTGCGGTACATGTTGGAAGCTCACGTACATTGATGCACAAGGCTATTCGCAGTCCCTCAACATCACGGCCGTGGACACAGGTGATGGGAGCTTGGAGGGCTTCAATATCTCGCTGGAGAGTATGGACTTCCTCACGGATGGTCAAGCCGTGAGTTTCGGCAGAGCACCAGTTTCGGCGGTCAGGATCCCGAGGAGTGCATGTGGCCTATAGAAGAAATTGTACGTAAAAGGCAGGCGAGTATGTTTATCTGTACTAGATGATTATTTTATCGTTCTCATGAAGGCTAGGCAGGTCTTCAAGTTATCGATACTGCCACTAGTTGGATTATCTTGTTTTTTGCGTGGATGGGGTTGTCTTGCAGAGTATCACGTACGAGCATGAAATTTGGTATTCATATTGTTCGTTGGTGCGGAACGAAAGTTGCTTGTGGCAATGAGGGAGCTGGTACTAATAGGCAGCGGAGTATACATATTTTGTAGAGATTCTTGACATCTGAGATAGATCTTTAGGACATGCTTTGCAGGACGGGTCAGACCGTTTTATATATAGAACTTGTCGCCCCACCCAGGTTGATCACATCAATACTATCTGTCATTCGGCTCTCTGCAACCTATCACCACCAATTGAGGAGTGGAGTCGAAGTCTATTAAGTTTCCTTTTGAAGTTGACGAACGTTGTTCTGTCCCCAAATGCAGGTACATATGACATGCTAGGATGCCAAATGAAAGACGTTACGCATCATTTGATATGCACCATAATCAAGGTCTATTTATAAGTTATAACAACGGCCTTTTCGCCTCTGTCTCACTCCCGGGTGAGCTTTCGAGCCATGACACTGTCTGCACTACGTACATAGCTCAGATCTCCATACTTGTAGACAGAATGACCGTATCAGAGGCTTACAATAGGCCGACAAGCTCCCTCCCAATCATCGGCCGACCCCTACCTGTTTTTTCAGCATATGCCCATAGCGCACGCGTGGTATTATTGGAGAAAATTCACCGTCATGGGAATAACACCCAACTGCCAGCGGGCGATGCGCCTACCACAAGCATGCTTGTGACCACGTCACCACGGGTGCTAACCTCAAGCTCGGGTCGGCATTATTTCGGATACCTTAATTCCTGTCCTCAGGCGGACACACAAAACGGCCACGCCTGCCCGCCCGACAGCGATTATGCTTCACCGCCCTACCAGGTACAGTCGACTCCCTCCTATCCGATAGGGTAGATAACCGATACTCTCTGGGAACCGATAGCTTTTTGGAGTTACCAAGTCGGTTTGCGGTGATTTACAACCCATATCCGATACCCGATACCCGATAGCTCTTTTGGAGGGGATAACCGATAGGTTATTCCCCATTAGGAAATTTATATTTCATAATCACTGTTAATTGTTGAACCGCAGCTGGAATTTGTGTTTTTCCCACCTCGAAGCCATTATGAAACCTCTCAGCGTTCTCAAAGAAGGATTGAAAAAGCTTCGAGATGAAACATCCTCCCGTAAAGCTTTACTTGATGCTGCTTTGCAGGCTGGGGAACGAATTTCAGAAGCTGATGAAGACTGGTTGGATAATGATGGGAACTTAGTGGATGCAGAAACTTTGGTTGACAAGTTAGAGAAGGCTAAGGACTACGAGATGATGTTCCAAACACTAAACCCACAGGAGATGTTGGTTGTAGAGAAGCTGATCAAAAGTGATGATAGGAGTGTGCCAGGCAAGAAACGTAAACATATGGTTTTGGTATTCTAAATTAAAGAATTTTGATCTCAAATTCTTTGCAGGACCTGTGCAAAGTGCAAAGTTGGCATCTGAGCATGTCGACAAGCCAAAATGCACACAGCCTGTAGGCAAAAAGGAGAATGCCACAAATGAGCAGCGTGTCGAAGTCCTTGACTGGTATCATGCAAATGGCAGGGTCCAAATGAAGACTGCAAACCACTTTAATGCAAAATACCCATATCTTCGACTGACGCAGCCAAGGGTTTCTGACTGGCTCAAACGAGAGGATTGGATCCGGGAACAGTGCAAAACTGATGGCAACTTGTCTCGTTCTGCGAAGCGTGTGGGCCAGACACAGCATCCTGAAGTTACAGATATGCTCGATCTCTGGGTATTAACAGCTATGGAAGATAAGCTCTTGCTCACTGGTGAAATCCTCCGCCAAAAGTGGAAGGTGTTTGCAGACCGGGTTGGTGTCCCAGAGGATGAGCGGCTCACGCTGAGTGAAGGATGGCTTAGTCGGTATAAGGCCCGAAATGGATTGAAGCAAATAAAGCGCCATGGTGAGGCTGCCTCTGCTGCCTCTGATGCAGTTGACAAGGAGCGGTTGCGGATGCAAGAGTTGATCGGAAAGCATAAGTACCAACTACAGGACATATATAACACAGATGAAACTGGACTTTTCTATGCGTACGCTCTGTTTCATCTTGCGTTTTCATGTCTCTCAATTAAATTTGAATAGTATCCCCCCTGACCGAGGGCTTTCCAATGGATCAAGCTCCGGTTTCAAAGGCAAAAAGAATAGGCTCACGTATCTCTTCACTGCAAATGCTAACGGCTCACACAAACTCCCTCCCTTGATCATCGGAAAGGCATTCAAGCCTCGTGCATTCCAAAATAAAACTGGAGAGCAACTTGGGTTCGATTATCGAAACAATGCGAAGGCGTGGATGACGGGTGTACTTTATCAAGAATGGTTGTTGCGCTGGGATTCACAGCTACGGCAGGATGGACGGAAGATTCTCCTCTTACAGGACAACTTCTCCGGTCATGTCGTTCCTGATACGCTCACCAACATTCATGTCGAAAATTTCGCACCAAACTTGACCGCACACATCCAGCCCAATGACCAAGGCATTATAGGTTGCTTCAAGGCTCACTACCGTGCAAGATACTTTCAGCGCGCTATCGAGCTCTACGAGGATGGAACCACACCATCAAAAATCTATGATATCAATCAACTTGATGCAATGCGCCTCGCCAAGCAAGCCTGGAATGAGGTCGATACCACCACCATCCGAAACTGTTGGTGTAAGGCTCGTATTCTGCCAATTCCCCGCACATCAGATATCCCGAGCGAGCCGTCTATTCCCATTTCTTCCCTTATTCACCACACTGCCAATTCTGAGCCTACACCACTGGCACTCGACGATCCTATTCAACAAGCTGAACATCTTGTTGAACAGGCACTGAACGATTTAGAGTCCTTGGGTGCTCTCCAGCGCTCGAACCGAATGGATCTCTCTGAAATTCTCAACCCCGCTGCAGAGGCTCACCATCTTTTCGAGGCAACGGACGAAGACATTTACAATGCTGTCATGGAGGCGAAGAGGCTACGTGAATCAGAGGTTTCGGGCTCGGGAGCAGGGGTGGGCGACAATGGTGATGAACTTGACGAGGAACCGGCGCCTACTCGCGCTGAAGCGCTGCACGCTGCTCTGTTAGTGCGGAAATACACCAAGCACCTTGACGACCCTTTCTTTCGTCAGGTGGAATTGGTATTGGATTCGTTCGGGCAGAAGACACGGGTATTGGGTATTAAGGCCATGAAGGATACTAAATTAACCTCTTATTTTACTCGTTAGACGTCTTTGAGCACAATTAGCTAGCCAGTACTCAGGCTAGTACAAATGTCAATATTCATCTCGTTTTCATGATCTCCACCCAACCCGATACTCCCTCTTATCCGATAGCCCCACACCTAAACCGAGGGCTATCGGATAAGAGGGAGTCGACTGTATCTGAACATATTTCATGAAAAGTTGGTGGGTCATGAACACCACGAGGTGCGGAGAAGTATTACTGTAGGTGTCGGAAGATAAAGTACCTCCGCCATTCCCACCCGGATCTTGATAGTACGAATGATTTTCTGAACCGATTTAGCTGCCATTTGATACTCGGACCTCCACGGCACTCCTCGCCCTATATATATGTCTCCTATTTGCTCCACCCTCCCTAACGACTTCCATCATGCCTTCCGTCTTCACTCATGAATTTGATACCCCCGCTTACAAGGGAAAGGTCTCTTTTGAAACTGGTGTCTTCATCGACGGCCAGTTCCGCGATGGTTCTGATCACACAACCATTCAGTGAGAACTGTTCGACTGTTCATATCGCCTTGCACATCTGATAATTTCATCTGGATTTTCATAGCGTCGTAAACCCCGGTTAGCCTCTATCCCTCTTTGCAGAGTCCCTTTTTCATCAACCACGTTCCTCAGCTACCGGAAAGGTCATCACTCCCATTCCCGAAGCCACTGCCAAGGATGTCGACGTTGCAGTTGAAGTCGCTCAGAGGGCTTTTGACACCGTCTGGGGTTTGAATGCCCCCTCCACTCAACGCAGTATCCTTCTTGGCAAGCTTGCCCGTCTGATGGAGGCCCATGCAGACGAGCTCGCCGCCCTCGAGGCACTCGACAACGGTGCTTCTTGCATGGATAAACAATGATAGCTTGCTGATCCATTTTTCAGGTAAAACATTCAGCTGGGCCAGGAATGCCGATGTCGCTGGCTCGATCGACTGTATCCGCTACTATGCTGGTTGGGCAGACAAGATTACCGGTCAGGTGCAAGAGGTATGTCTCCCAACCAAATAGGCACCTCCATTCAAAACACATCACAATTCAACTCTCACAGACTAGTGAAGCTAAACTCACCTACACTCGTCACGAGCCTATTGGTGTCGTCGGTCAAATCATACCATGGAACTTCCCTCGTGAGCAGCGTATTTCATCATCAAGAGCTGAGTTTACTCCAGCGTCTCTGCAGTGTTGATGCTGGCCTGGAAAATCGGGCCCGCTCTCGCAACTGGCAATGCGATTGTTCTCAAGCCTTCCGAATTTACTCCCCTGACTGCAATCCGCATGGCCCATCTCATCAACGAGGCTGGTTTCCCTCGCGGCGTCGTCAACATACTCCCTGGATATGGTAACACTGTTGGTGATGCTATCAGTCACCACATGAAGATAGAAAAGGTCGCCTTCACTGGGTCAACGCTCGTCGGCCGCAAGATCATGGAAGCATCCTCCAAAAGCAACCTGAAGAACGTAACATTGGAACTGGGGGGAAAGAGCCCCAACATTATCTTCGACGATGCGGATTTGGACCAGGCAGTCAACTGGGCCGCGTTCGGTATATTGTCCGTCTTCACTAATCAAGTAAGGTTGAGAACTGACGTCATTCTCAGCTGGAACCATGGCCAGACGTGCTGTGCTGGATCACGTATTTTCGTCCAGGAGGGTATCTACGACGAGTTCCTCAAGCGCTTCATCGAAAAAACTCAGAAAATCAAAGTCGGGGACCCCTTCCACCCTGACAGCTTTCAAGGTCCTCAAGTCTCTGAGATCCAGTTCGATGTCAGCGGTCTCGACATATGTCGTGGCATCCCCTCTCTCATTTGCTTTATTTCCATAGCGTATCATGGGTTACATCCAATCCGGTAAGGATGCTGGCGCCAAGGTCGAGACTGGCGGCGAGCGTATAGGCACTGAAGGCTACTTCATCAAACCAACCGTCTTCACCAACACTACCCCAGACATGAAGATTGTCCAAGAAGAAATTTTCGGTCCCGTCGGCGTCGTCATCAAATTCAAGGATGAGGAAGACGTAATCCGACAGGCCAACGACACCGTATACGGCCTCGCTGCGGCTGTGTTTACGCAGAACTTGAACCGGGCTATCAAAACGGCGCATCGGCTCAGGGCAGGCACGGCGTGGGTCAACTGCGTGAACCAGTTGAATTCGAATGTGCCGTTTGGCGGGTTCAAGCAGAGCGGTATTGGGAGAGAGTTGGGCGAGTATGCATTACACAAGTGCGACTTTTCCTCCGTCCCTTGCGATGCGATTGTTTACTGAGGGGCCTTCTAGCTACACCGCCGTGAAGGCAGTTCATATCAACCTCGACATCAAGATGTAAAACTTCATGACTGAACCCAGGGAGAACGAGACCAGAAGTTCATCAACGAGAATGTATCCAGCTTTCGCCTGTACCGATACGGAATTGTACAGATTTGTCGTGTAAAAAAATGACGGGCGGATCTTGCGGCGAGTTCAATGGGGAGGTGCTATACATCCACCTAAAGCTATTAGTGAGCGGAAATATGCCTGGAAAAATACTAAAGAAGGAACACATGTGTCCTTAAAACGCGGGACATAGGATGATGACGGGCGCAATCCGTTGATAATTGGGAGAGGTCTTGGCAAGCACAGGACTCGCAACGTAAGTCCGTGCCTACCTCTGACACTACGGGACCCCGTCCGAGTCCTTCCGCAATGAAGTTGGGGATCTGAACTTGAAGGGGACTCTAGGCTGTAGCTTTGTGCAGTTACCAGTAGTACCGGGCGGTCCGACGCGCGCGTGAATGTTGTTCAGCGAGTGTAAATAATCTATGTAGTCACATTGAAAAGGAACAGGAACCAAGGAAGTTGTCAAGGGGAATCGGAGTTTCCTGCCATCATCATGACGAAACAACCGGTCTTTGCCGTCTAAGTACGGTCCGTGTTCTTCATCGTATCCCTGTGAGTGCTCACCTTTCCAAGGTCACCACATCTTCCTGAGACTCAGGGCAAGGTCGGAGGAAACCGAGTCAGACGCATTTTAATTATCTCAAGATTTCGACCCCTGACTCTTCCAACAGCACCACGGTCTGAGTATGCCAGTGGACACAGAGAAAGGCGGTCATCCAAAGAACGGAGACGAGCCCGCAGCAAATTCATCTGCTAAATCGTCACCATCCTGGCATCCGGAAAACCTCCTGACCCCGTTTCCCTGGATTCCTGCGAACTGGAGCTGGTCGAAATGGAAACCAGTCTTGCGGAGCGCCCTGGCTGCTTGGATCGGTCTTTTGTTGTTTCTCATCCCGAAAACATTGAATTTGATGGGACCAGTGTGTTTTCTCTGTTGTTGTCTCTTCCCTCTGTCTTAATCCAAGGCTCCCAGGCAGCTTTTCTTATCATCATAGGTAAATCATTAAATCATTCGTCCCTATGCGACTATTAAGCTCATTAATGCTTAGCGTCCTTTCTCTCTCCTCCAAGTGACCCATTCATTGCAGTCCTTCAGCGTGAGCTCGGACTTCTCATGTTTTCAACATCCGCTTGGGCGTTAGTAGACTTCCGACCCTTCATATCACCCGCCAACTAATTTTTTTTTCACAGTTGGTCTTGTTTAGGGATGAAATTAGCGGATCTTGCGCGATCAGATAAAGTCCCCGTTGCGTCCCCGGAAAGCATTTTTTCTGGTCAATATCTCGAAGTCGCCGTGAGTGTGTTCCAGGTACACCGGCGTTAGTGTTTACACTTGCATTCGGAATTCTAGCCTACTGTCATAATTGCTGTATTTCTCTTCATTGGAACCTTCTTTTTCTTGTATATCAAATCACGCGTCGGTCCTGGACCAATCACCATCGCATGCATCTTTGGGTGCATATGTATTGGTAAGGCAACTACTACTACATGTTCGTTTACTATCAGCTGACAAATAATGGTTTAGATATCTGTCTGACAACTGCTGTCCTATTTCCGTACCCCTACTACGCGGTCTGTCTACTGTTTGTATACTCCTACGTCGTCGTTGACGCAAGCACAGATCGGACGACTCATTGTTCTGCCGCTGGCCTTCCATACAGCCATTGCTCTGATTCTGTCGCTTGGCTTATTCCCCACTTCTGAATCAGCCGTGTTCACTATGCGTTTACAGAGTGTGCTGTCATTCCTCGTCTTGGCGACCAAAGAACATCACAAGTGGCTGGAACAAGATGTCACTACTTCTGAATTTTCGGCGACCCCAATCGCTGTAGCTGTCAGCAAAGCAGAAAGTGCACTCGCTCTACTCGCCTCTGCCGCGCGTCTGCAACGGCTGGACGTTGTTTATTGTCGCTTTGCACCTTCAGATTATACTAGAATTCATGTCCTGACGAGGCAGCTCGTTGTAAAGGCGGGCGGTATGAGTGTATACTATACACTGATCGACCCAACAAGAGAGAAATTTGATCCTGCTCCTTCAATTGCTGCGACACCGACGCTGGCTTCCCCATCTCTGCCGGCGTCGTCAGGTCAGGAGCGGCCATCCACCAATACAGAAGATGCGGATCGCCATGGAGTAGTAGCCGAAACAAAGAGGCACCGACACGATCATCATCACCATGTTCCACAGGGACACCGCCACACTCACTACACAGGAGTTCACCATCGCAAGCAACGACACTCACCTCCTAGCCACACAGCTTCCCGCCATACCGCTCATTCCTCGCTACCCCACGCTACAGGAATGGAGTCGGCCGTAGGAGTTTTTGAATCCCTCCGATATTTGAACCTCGAAGCAGAGTATATGTTCCATCCAGATTCAGAGGTACATGTTGCAAGGGCCACCGAACTACTGAGCGCCAGCTGCCGGGACTTGCTCGAAAGCTGTGAAAATGGGCTTCAGGGCGCATGCGACTGGCTTAGTTGTACCCAAGATGGTCTCTTCCACTTCTGGGTGACCCCAGAAGAAAAGCAACGGACTCGCAAAGTCAGAATCAGAAAATACGAAGAGCTATACCACGAATTATCTCTGAATCTGGATGAGTTTACGAACAAGAAAAGGTTTTGGACATCTTTAAATTGAACGTCATAAACTCTGATGGTTATGACTCGAAAGGTTCACCGTTCTTGATCCTTATCGACCCATGTTCACTTCTGTTGGTGACTCGTTGACGGAGCGTGAGATCGTGCCTCACAGACATCTTTTTAACTGTTTTGTCTATCAGTATCATTTGATGCAGTTTGCTGCAAGTATTCAGAATATGGTATGACCATCATGTTTTCCCTTGGTGAAGCCTGATCTGTCCATTAGCTCGGGGAGATAATACGATTGGAAGCCGACAGAGAATTACCGAGAGTATGGTTCCCAGCGGTCAATTGGTCGAAGTTGGTACACCAGACAACATGGGAGCCATCCGAGATGGTGGAAAGAGACGATGATGAGAATCCCGGTGCGTTCTTTTTTTCGTTTAATTCCGAAGGTTCTAACCGACTTTGCGTGACTCTTAGATACAATTCCTGGTTTGGATCCGACTTCGCCGATAGTCCTTGGACAAGCTATACGTCGGGATCCTGATGCCCTACCTCCCCGAAATGTGCTAGAAAAGACTATAAACTGGATGTATTATGCAGTGAAAGGTATGGGAGGAGGAAACGTTCTCTTCGCATTGAAAGCCGGTATATTGACAAGTGAGACATTCGCCCTTCGGAGGATTCGGATACTGACTTGACTATAGTCCTCCTATCGTTGCCATCCTTCCTCAAGTCATCCGCGGAATACGCGTACAGTACGTATTCTCAATAGCTTTATTCCACTCTCCTGGCTGGCTGACCGTGTCTTGAGAAAACAAATTTGTATGGGCTGTGTGCGTTTGCGTACTTGTGTTGCGAGGTCTGCTTGGCTCATCGATGCGAACAGCATTATGGGTCAGCTTACACTGTCTCGATTTCGTGGGGACACCACCTTCAGTCTTGTGGCAAGGATAATTAGCACTTTCGTTGGAGGAATCATTGGTACCCTGATGTGGTTGGTGTTACTTTAAATGCATTCATAGGTGACGAGCTGACCGGCAAACACAAGGTACATTTCAGCTGGATCCGGCCATGGGAATCCGTTCAGTTTGGCAGCCGTGTGTTTTGTCTGTTTCCCGTTCTTTTTTTTCTTCCGCATCTATTGGCCTGTTTCTCCAATGAGGAACTTGATCATATGGGTTACTGCTGCTTTAGTAAGTGAAGCCACTCTAACTATTTCCGCACACAAAGACTGGCTGAAATCAAAAGGTTTATGGGTACTCATACGTAGATACGCATGTTGCTTCTGCCGCTGCATCCTCACCAGGGTATGGCATCGATGTTGCTTGGGTAAATTCTGTCTGTCAGATCACTTATCAATCTTTCCTCACGCCTTTAAACAGAGGCGGTTCGTCCTCGTGGTGGTTGGCGTGTTAGCTGCTGGGTATTTTTTGTTTCCTTTGAAGCGATGAATCTCTATTCTCAGAGCTGTCGTAGCCTTTTTTCGTTCCTCCCTCCGTCGACAACAATTCGCCTCTATGAACGGAAGACTTTGGCTACTACCACCTCGGAGATTGGGACCGTTTACTGTTCCGTGATCTCATCCGCATACACGAAGAACGAAGGAGAGACGGCCGCGATTATTCAGCACATTCTTGCTATCCTGAGCAAATTGAAGAGATCTATCGTGCTGAAGGAAAATGCCATTTACGAGGTTTGTCTCAACACAAGGCTCGTTTTGTTTTGGTTTATGTGATTTGGTCAGTTCTCGCTCCGGGGCAAATGGCCCGCTGAGAGGTATCAACGGATTCTCGAATTACAGATGTGCGGTGTGTTTCACGTATCTGCGTTATACTACCATTCATGGATCTACTCAGCCAAATATCGGGTCTCCTATCTCATTTGGCATCTGTCCTGGAGAAAATGGAGCTCCCGTGGGCCCAGGCATTCTTGAAGCGAACGCGGATGTCGGATGCGGACTTCCTCGGTGATTTCTTGGCTGTCATAAGTACGCGATCCTCATTTCCCCGGATAGAGTTGGTCGGATGATATTGTTAGGCATGATATCATCTTCTCTTCGGACCGGACATCCTCTTCCTCAGGTGACACCGTGTCCGCTCATCGACCGATTTTTGCAGCTCCGTCATGGCATGAATGTCGTTCATGAAGAATCAGAAGAAGATTTCGGTCTACCGAAAGTGTTGACGGAAGAAACGCTTGAGAGCTTGCAGTATTTGTACGTTTCCACTGGAATCTGTTCCGTCATGGGCCTCTTCATCACTTTGCATTTCTTTGTAGGATTTTTTGTGTCGGCGTGTCAACCACCTTTGGCCTCTTGACACGTCTAGACAAGCTGATGGTCGCGGTCAAGGAATTGGTCGGGGAACAATACCATATTCACGGGATTGGTCTTCCTTTGTATGTTCACCGAGAGCATGAGGGGGAGAATCTGGAGATCAGCTCTCGTGTGTCCACAGTAGTGCCTGGCTCGAGCACGCAGTAAATCCGAGACTTATAGCAAGATTTTAATGTACTTTATCACTAGCGCCCTGGAGAATACTGTACGATCTTTGGTGTCCCAGTGCATTTGTTGGTTGAATATAGTAAGATTGCAATCACCGGATATGGAATATAGAAAGCACTATGAGTTCATAGGACACGGGACACCGCTACGTCGTATTGCTTCTAGGCTTTCGTAGATTAGGTACGCGATCAAGAGAGGATCTTCATGTCAACTTGATTCGCTCTCCAACCCATCGTGTTCAAATGCCTTCAATCTGAAACTCAGCCAGGGATAGTAGCAATTGTAGATGTGTTTCTTTGAACATCTTAACCTCATCAGTGGGGCTTGAGGTTCCGTAAGTCATGGAAGATGAATTTGTCATTGCTCTGGAATATCAATTCATTACTGCATTATGATCAAAGCGCACCTCACGTATGAGTCATGGTGACTATGTAGCAATACTCACCCACTCGGACCGATCGGTTTGGTACCCCACTCATTTATACGTATGAAACCATAATCGCACCTCGTTTCCCCTTCCATCGTAGACTCCAGGTTTTCAATGTTACAGATTGCGCGGAGAATGGTCGTCTTGCCAGCATTCCCCCGCCCAATGATTAGGATCCTGAAGTGGCCAAATTTTGCTCGAATGTTTTCGAACCCACCCAGTGTATTCTGTGTTTCTATCTCTGGAAAGCGTGACCGCGTCGTTTAATGTAGAACGTAGAGTTGAAGTAGTATCTCATGATCACCGTAAGGGCGAGGGAAGAGGTACCATCAAAGACAGCGCGTCGATCGATCCCCATTTAGTTCCGATCACTCCATCAGCATCAGCATCGGTAATATCCTCGTCCTCGTCCGCGAGCAGCCATCATGCATCAGACACGGGCCACAAGGTACCAGTCGGCTATTATCAGCTGTGAGCACGTCTTCGATTCGAAGAGAGTCAGTACGTCCCGGTAGGCGCCACATTCGAGCAGCAGCTTGGTGCGGGCTATGCGCGTCAGAACGGAGAGCGTGTTGAGCAAAAGGATTCGCTCGCCTGCTCGCGCGTGAAGCTTTGAAGAGCCAGTCGATGTAAGGAACGACTCTAGAATTGGCCGAGTCAATCGGAATGACTCAGTTGGTTATCGCATTTCGGACGTCAAGATCTCCCAGTAAGTCGAAAATGGTAGTAAGTTTAAGTTCTTTTTATGACTGTTACCTGTGCGCTTAGGGAAGAAACTCTCGCTGTAGCAGAATGCATTCTGAGTTTTTGACGTCGCACACGTCCCAGCGTTTGTCTGCACCGTTTTCCCCCGCACCAAGCCATATTACGATACACTGCAACATCACCTGGAATCTGGACGGAGAGGCGGCGTTGCAATTTTTACTGTAAAATTGGTGTCGACTCTACAGCAGTTTTCATATTGCTAGGCCTAAGCACGAAAATTACACACATAGGCTGAGTCGGAATTTAAACCTGTGTAGATTTTGGTAAGCGCGAGATAATCTCCACTACTAGCTCAGATCACCTAGTAGTGATTTCTGCGGACTCTCGGCAACTCCGGCAGGCCAAGGTTCAGAGTCCGCCTGTATGTGTATTTGGGACGTGATGGCCTAGTGATATGAAAACTGCTGTAAAGTTCTATACTGGCAGAGCCATGTAACTTCATGATGATGACATGCATTGTGAACCACGCTGCCACGCAACGGCTTCTTTTTCTCATGCCCTGCTGAAGTTCGGCAGCCCAGAGCCCAGAGGAGCGCAAGCCTCATTTTAGTCATGCACCTTGCAAGGCTCGGGTAAGTAGTATGGCCCCGACTTTTACCACTTTAACCTCTGCTATACACGCAAGGACTATCACCGTCTTTGCGCGAGAGGACAGCTCTCAGGAGCCCATGCGAAGTCCGGCGCACGGCTGGCTTGATCGTGTACAGGGTGATTATATCAACGACATCATTGTAAAGAAAACACTTCCGAGGGCGATAATACGATGGACAATGATCGATGATCGGTCTCATCGCCGCTATTGATAGTCAGCGCAGAGAAAAATAATGGACCACAAATAAAGTGATTTCGTTTACGCTGTGAAAAGTGGAGAAGAGAACAAAGGCCAACTGAAATATCAGACGTTGATCAAACAAGCACCTTATTTCCATGCCAAATACTCGGTGACTGAACAAATTTTATTTTATTTGTAAGTTCAAGTACTTACCGGTGAGAGCTTCATTCCCAGCCAAGTCCAACTTATCAAAGCCTTGAGGAATGAGACCTAGCACCAGAGACAGGCTGGTGAAGTATATTTTGACCTGGAATATCTTTTCCTCAAATAAGTACTTACAGAATCATGAATAATAAGATCAGGGAAGAACGTAACTGGTTGGTTGAGTCATCCAAGGCTGGCAGGTCCGCTGTTGACATTCGGTACAATCTTAGTACGGTGGGTCTGCTTTCTTAATAAATTACGAATTCTTGGGACCCAAGCGCATGGCCCATAACTGGGGCAACACGGGTATACAAAGTGCTTGGCTGTTTGTTGGCTGTGACTGAGTTGAGTTGTCGAGAAACTCAAAAGTTCAAGTTGTGGCAGAGGATCGGAGTTGAAACGTTCGCGTTGACTCCGGTTGCCAGTAGCCTCAATCTTACACTATCTGTAGCCCTTGAACTGAAAGTGAACAGAAATCCCTCCACTGGCAAGTCCCGTCCCATGCGAGTACATGGCGCCAACTATTCCTTACAAGATACTTTCCGAGTGGTCCCTTGAAACTTATCGATATAATCTGTAAATCGAAACAGTATAAAAGGAGGTCGGGGGCTATTCCAAGGCTACCAAGCTGCTACCACCTTGATAGCATCTCCATTTGGCACTACCGCTAAAGAAGCCATGCCTTCTTATAACTAGTACTTGCCTGTCACCGGTCGCAAGAACCAGAAGGCCTTCAATCGCCTCCCCGTTCAAGAGATCGAAGCTAGTCACCTCTATCAGTGGACCCTGTTCATTCTCGCTTGGATGTATATGAAGGAAACCCTGATTCTTCTCCCTGACATAGTCCAGCCGCCACTGTGCATCTCTGTTTCCTTCATGGAAATTGGGGCCATTCATTCATGGCCAACCCTACAATGAATAGCCTGGAGATTGGCGAATTCAGGAGGCTCGGGTTGACTACAGCCCTAACGACGAAACACGAACCCTTCGTCCGCTAGGTTTGGAGGTGACTAGATCATGCACTTCGTTCTAGATCGCTACTAATGCTGTTTGGACATGCGGATAACGGAGACAATTTTGCCTCTCAGGCTGATTTCTATTATGGTGACTGACTAATGGATACAGCTACGATAAGTTTCGAACACACCAAATCAATCTCGGAAAGATAGCAACAATAATACCGGCTCCTTGGAAAGCGCGCGCAACAACATGCATGGATGTCTTGTAGGTGCGATTTTTTTGACGTTGTAAGAAAACTGATTCGTATGGAACGCAAGGGTGGCAATGCTCATGTGGTTGGTACGTTATGTCCGGTTGGCTCGCCCGATTGCTGACTCTCACCATACCCCGACTATGTGAGCATACTTTTGTTTGACTCGATGATGTCACCCTCATTCAGAGTGGAATCATAGGCGGCATTCGATCCCCTCTTTTCTTGTAAGTTGGATGTTATGTATCCTTCGTTTGATGATGCTTGCTTATCTCTGTGTCCCATAAACACGACATCTTTGACATCTTCTGATTTCTCATCACAGGGCTAACTCACCTCTTGTAGACTATTCGTACAAAGAATTATTGAGCATCAAGGTTGACAAGCCAGTCTCAAGGAACGCCAACAGGCTCGTGCGGGAATTGCCAAGTATCAAACGTCGACCCCCAAAAGGCAACGCAGACCATCCATCTACCCCTCTGGAAACACATCCCTGTATCCAACGCCGCCGAGCCCCTCGCCAACTACGTGCCGATCTCCACGTGTCTCCAAAATCCTCATTTGGCTCTTCGAATGTGCCATTCAAGTTGGCGCATCTTTACCTATATCATACGAAAGAGCTCGTCGGCAGTATCACCAGTTTCTCTTCCTCGTGCAGGGCGTGCAAGGTCCGGCGCGAGGCCGACTCTATCATGCATGGTGTGATCACGATCCCGGACCAGGTCATCAACGACATCATCGTCCACAGCCGCATACCGAGCAGCCAGAACACAAACGGTAGACAAGGCCGTCGATCTCGTCAAGCGCGCGTTGTCAGCCAACCTGATCGACGTGATCGTGTCCGCACAGTCTGAGGATGGTAAGACGGTGGTGCACGTCCTGGCTGGGCAGACGGCCCTGAGGGTGATCTGCCCCGGCCGAGGTGACGCTGTGACGGAGGACGTTAACGACGCGGCGCAGCCGAAAGACTTTGCGAATCACGGGGAGTCGCCATCGGTACGCCCGTCTTGCACGCGTGTGTCGGATGAAAGAGCTGCGGACGTACCAGAGTTTCCAGTTTTGCTATGCGACTGCCTCGGATCAGTGGGAGAGCTGCCGTTCATCATCTAGCGAGCGTTTAGGTAGGTGCCAACGCTGAGTGCTGGCATACGGCGAGGCAGAGAAAGCCTTTTGACAAGCTGCAAATCTCTGGAGCGGGTAGTCGCTATGCATCGATTGCTGCAGCTGGATTCGACTCCTACTAGCTGCTACTCAGGGGGAGATCATCGACAAAGTGCGGCGAGTGTATACATACTGATTAGCGTAGTTCCGCGCAGAGCAGATGAAAGAACTTGAGAGAAGCATAGGCCCTCGGGTTTTGAACCCGATCGTCGATGCCTTCAGACATCTCTCACGCCGAGTCTGGGCTCTTTCTTGGGCGGCTCCGAAAGGCGTGTGGGAACATCATCCTGCCAGCGGGCCTACCATTCGAACAGCATTTCCAAGGCACAACAACCCATGTACGGCCGCAAACCTGATCCGAATTCAAACCAAGAAACAGAATCGATGCGAGAGCGGTGAGCGGTGATGATGGGATATGGTATTCGAGCCACATATAAAATAGGGAAGATGCGTGCAACGATGCGAGTAATATGGGCACGTCGAAATCATACGTGGGTAGGTGGGGATGGGGGAGATGGAGTGCGAGATCGTCGTTATAGACAGACATAATAAATGTGACGCGGCGGTGGAGGTGCAATGATAAGACGCGAAAAACCGAATAAAGAATGAAATGAGCGGTAAACTCTCAGTGCAGGTAACGATAGGATGACGGTTTTCTATCTCTCTTTCCGACGCTGACGGAACCTACCTACATGCCCGTCAAATACTAAGCATAGATCACAGGTCCCTACATCATCCCGCGCGCAATCTGGGACAATTGCTCCGCCATCTGGGGATAACTTCGGATGAACTGTAGCTGTGCCTTGCTCGCCTGCAAATATGTGTCGGTGTCAGACGTCCAACGAAGAACCAAGTAAGAACGCACCTCGAGATAAGTGAGCGCAGCCGTGATCTCGGCTTCTCCCCTCGCCATCTCCACTTG